>ML129517.1:11806-24667 GCA_003846335.1 Cuora mccordi | reverse complement strand
CCGCCGCCGAAGTGCCCCGAAGACCCGCGGCAGGGGCCCCCCGCCGCTGAATTACCGCCGAAGACCCGGCTGCACTTCAGCGGCGGGTCCCGCTTCGGCGGCAGGGGGCCCCTGCCGCGGGTCTTCGGGGCATTTCGGCGGCGGGTCCCGGAACAGAAGGGCCCCCCACCTCCGAATTACCGCCGAAGCTGGGGCCCTCCGCCGCCGAAGACCCCAGGCCCCCGGAATCCTCTGGGCGGCCCTGCCAACAAGCTGGCCACACACAGCCACGTGGTTATAGGGCTGCTCAACTTTCTTAACAGCTCTTACTCCATCTGAGACCTTCTCAGCGCTACCCACACTGGATCTTTCAAAAGGAAAGTCAGTGGATCCATTTACAACAAAAAAATTCTGGCTGTTAGGAACTGAAACTTCCTTGATTAAATCACTTTCACACTCTGCAGCTAAAGCAAACTGCTTCCACAGATCACCCTGAGGATTCCTTTCCCTAAAAGCTTTTCTAAGCAACAATTCACCCCTCACAGAAATTCTGCCCTTACCCTCTTCACCTAGGGCTTGCTCTAAATGAACACGTTCCTGAGCAGCAACAGACTCTTTCTGGGTCTTACTTACATCCAGGATCACCTTTGGCCCATCAGGCAGATTCCCCTTTCAGGCAAACTCATAGACTCACTAGATAACAGGTTGGAAGCATTCTCCTTCCCTTCACCACACACAAGCTCAGGAATCTTTTTCTTCTTGCTACAAGCTGTCAAACTGTTGGTGGGTAACACAATCAAATCACCTTTCTGCTCTCCTTGTGCCCTGGCTAGGGTATCACCCTGAGCAGACACAGTTGCTACACCCTTTTCCAACCACACATTAGCAACTGGCAAACTACAAGCACCAGAATTGTCTGGTCTCTGGGATTTTGCTACGACACTAACTGGATGCACCCTAGTCACAGGGCCATTCTCCCCAGCAGACACAAACTTAGGACCAATCCCTTCCTGGGCTTTAGTTGAATCCAGAACCAACTCTGAGACAACTGCACTATTCTCAACCCTCCCAGGCTGAAAGGCCCCTTCTGTCTGCTCCACAGACACAGAAGAGCCGGAGACACATTCTCCTTCCCCAGACACACAGCTCAGGATTTCATTTCCCTTGTCCCAGCACACAGGGCTGGAGACCGGGGTAGCTCCCTCCATAGGCAAGTCAATACCCCTGACAGGCACAGGCACATTCCCTTCACTGTCACAATTCTCCACCCAGGTAACAGGTAAGGGATAGGGACACTCATCTTTCACTATCTTTGTCTTCCCACACTGCTGACTAGACAAAGCCATCAGCTCACAAGGCTGCCTAGGCTCCTCCAAAATCTTGTCCTCCTCTCCCTTGTCTTGATCTAATTCCAGATTCACTTCTGAGACGTTAGACAGACATTCACAAACTCCATTCACAGACAAACAGCTCTTCTTCTCAGACAAACATGTGGAGGAACCCTCCCCAGACACAACCTTAGGATTAATCCTCTCCTGTGCCTGGTTTGTGGTAACTTGACCGAACATGGCTTTAATATCATTTCCGATCATAAGATCCTCAGGGATTGTGTTTTTTACTCCCACAACCATGGTGCCCTCAGATCCCTTCCATTTCAGGTGGATTTTTGCCAAAGGCACCCGGACAAAATACTCAGATAAGGCTACAACAGTTACATCTTCACCTGGACAATAATCTTCCTCCCTGACCAGACTTGCTTTAACCAAAGTACTATCTGCTGCAGTGTCCCTCCGTGCCACACACCTCACTCCGGTCACTGCTAATAAACTCTGCAGTGTTGTTCCCATATCGAGCTTTAATATGAGTTTTAAGGTCAAAGTCTTCAGAGACCACGGAAACAGCATTTGCACACAGGACACCAGCGCCAGGCTCTGTGTGGCTTGCCTGTGAGTTTATAACAACAGGATTAGCATTTGGGGCTGCCTGTCAGGGTCCGGCAATCTGGTCTCATGTGGCCAAGCACACCACAGTGATAGCAGGTCACCTGTTTAGTCCTGGGGTGAGAGTTCCTACCCTCTGGGCCCCCATGAGCTCCTCGAGAAGAGTCGGGGCCAGGTTTACCTTTAAATCCTTCCCTCCTCTTGAAGTGGGGAGAAGCCTAGAATGTCAGGGTGGGAAGGGACCTCAGGAGGTATCTAATCCAACCCCCTGCTCAAAGCAGGACCAATCCCCAGACAGATCCCTAAATGCCCCCCTCAAGGATTGAACTCGCAACCCTGGGTTTAGCAGGCCAATGCTCAGACCACTGAGCTTTCCCACGGGATTTCCACCCTTCCCAAGCCCTGTTTTGGGTGTGGGCATCCGCAATCTCTGCAGCCCATAGGGCTGAGACAGGGTCGCTATCACGCACAGCTGCTCTCACATGGCCAGGCACAATGTCTAGGAACTGTTCCAAAGTGATTCAATCCAGCAGTTTTTCAAAACTCCCATGCGCCTTTGCTCCCATAACCCACTTTTTGACAAAACCCATCAGCTTATGGGCACATTCTACAAAAGTACAATCATTAGACATCTTAAACTTTCTAAACTTAACTCGGTAAGAATCAGGAGTAACCCTGAACCACCTTAACACAGAATCTTTAAACCGCCCATAATCCAAGGCTTCTTGTTCCCCCAATTCATTAAATACCATCCTGGCTTTTCCAGTCAGTCTGGTCAGCAGGACAGGCATTCGCTGAGCATCGGGGATCTGGTACAGATTGCAGAAGTGTTCAAAGGTACCCAGAAACTCCTCTATATCCTCAGTATTGTTGTAAATGGGACACATCCTTTCCTAGTTTTTCTCGTGGCGGTGGGTATGTGGAGTACCAGGGGGCGATGACTTTCTCTGCTCTTCCGTTACTTGGAGCTGAAGCTTGGCCGTCTCTTGTGAGTCGTCTGTTCCATCTGTTGAGCTTTCTCCTCAGCAGCCAGCAGCTCCAGATGCCCCTTACGAGCTCTTTCTTCTCTCTTCTCTCTCGTCAGCCTCCTTCTTTCTTTTATCAGCTTCTCTCTGATCTGCTAGTTTCTGTTCATGCTCCAGTTGCAGTTTATTTGCTGCTTTTTGCATTCTAATCGCTTCTGCAGTTCCTGTAGCATCGGGTAAGGGCTGGGCTCCTGCCTCCTGATCACTGGCCATTAACAGCTCTCCCAGTTCTTGATTTGTAGCTTTCTTTCTAAAGCTTATCCCCTTTCTGAACACAAACCTTCCAGGGCTTTTTTGCCAAGGCCTCATGTGCTCTTTGCTCACCCATTGCAACTGCTCTTTAACCAACCAAACTCTCAATACCAACATTCCAATTTGGATAGCGCGGGGTTCTGAACCAAAGCTTCATTGACCTGATTCGGTGGATCGTAGCACGACTACGCCACTGTGAGGGTGCTGACCGTGGGAGCCAGCTGAGGTCACTCAATCAGGGTGAACTGCAAACCAAACGGGGCAGACAAACCCCAAAAGCTGGTGGATAGTCCAATACACCTCTACCCCAATATAACACTGTCCTTGGGAGCGAAAAAACCTTACCACGTTATAGGTGAAACCACGTTATATCGAACTTGCTTTGATCCACCGGAGTGCGCAGTCCGTCCCCCCCCCCCCCGGCGCCCTGCTTTACCGCATTATTTCCGAATTCGTGTTATATCGGGTCGCGTTAAATCGAGGTAGCGGTGCACTTAGATTTCCCAAGCCAGCACAGAACAGCTTCTGTAGCACCTCACTGGTTACTCAGAAGTTCGAACACCGCAGTTCCCTTAAAGTGCCCAGCCTCAGGCCTCCATCCAGACACACCTGTCAAACATATGATGATGGTTACTGAAAATCTTATCTCATCATAGAAAACAAAAGGTTCTTCCAATCCCAAAGGATCAGCCACACACCCAGGTCCAATTATAACTTAGATCTTACCCAAAATACACGCTACAGCCAATTCTTATTAACTAAGCTAAAATGTATTAAAAAAGAAAAGAGAGAGTGTTGGTTAAAAGATCAATATACAGACAGACTTGAATTCAATTCTTGAGGTTCACACACAGCAGAGATGAGCTTGTAGTTGCCAAAAGTCCTTTCAGAAATAGTCCACAGGTTATAGTCCAATGTCCATATTCAGGGTGGCTCCAGTCAGTGACTGGGGATCTCAATCCTTGTGGCTTAAGGTTTCCCCCTCTTGAAACCCAAAGCAGATCTGAGATGAAGCAGGATCGTGTCCCAGGGTTCTTATACATTTCCAGCAGCCTTTCAGCCTGAGAAAACAATAGGCCTAACTCTCCTTCTCCCAAACATCCTGGCAATTAGCACAGGGTAATTTAGCCATTCAACAGTTCAGATACAGGTTACCACAACCTTCAAAGAGACACACAGACAATAATACTATTGCACTCAGGTGTCTTCCTAAATGTTAATATTCCTGTTTTGATCTTTGAATCAAAGCTCTAGCAATAGACAAGACTTGTTTGCTGACATCCCAAGCCCTGAGCAAACACCTCCCCTTCTACCTCTAACAATGCCGGCTGCATTTCAAAGCTCTGTTCATTTACAGATCTTCCTAACCAGTCTCTAAAGTTCGGCCATAGGTCAGGTCAGTCTGTGAGTTAATTAACTTTTTCTGGCCCTGTCACCCTTCAATGAGATATTAGATCAGACTCATAACATCACAGCCAGGTTACGGAGTACTTTGACCATTATCCATGTCGAGGCAACAAGGGCCCAGGCACTGGGGAGTAACACGCAGGAGAAACTGAGGCACACACAGTATTCACACAAAAAATTAAGTAATAAACCCTCCTACTTTGCCACACTGGTTATTCCAAAATGCCACAGAAATGATCCTGTATGCCCAGTATTTCCAGGAGACCCTATAACAACACACCAGCCCCAGGAGTCATGAGCAAACCAGCGCACACCCAGCCCTGGTACTCCCCTGGGACATGTCCAGCCCCGACACTCCCACTGACCGTGTGATCATCAGCTAGCCCCTAGCTTAACCGTGCAGCCCCCTGGCCTGGGCACTCCTGAGAGAGCCTACAATGCCTTAGGGGAGGGGTCGGTGCTCACACGCCCCTCTTGAAATACAAACCCACCTGGGGTTTACAAGTAACAAGCTACTGCAAGCTGCCACAGCCCCCAGCCCAGCAGACACTCCCACCTGGTGAGGATGACTGCAGCGGTGGGGAGTGGGAGCGGAGGCTGTGCCCCCAGGACAGCTGACTACCAGCCATGCCCTGCAGACACAGGGTCTCCCTTCCCCTCCAAGTGCAGCAGGTGCTGACTTCTGCTCATGGTGGGGCCCCATTAAGGGAGCCGGAGGGGCTGCCTGGACGGGATATGGCTCTAGCGGCTGTGGGGGGAGCCCCAGGGGCCGGCTACAGTCACCTGGGGCCTGACCCTGAGGGGCTGAGCAGCTGCCCCCCCCACCCCCCCATCGCAGACACACGGCCAGCTAGGCCCTCATGGCTGCCCCCAGTGCCCCCGGCAGGGCCGCGTCCCCTCAGGGCCCCAGTGAGAGGACTCGCCCCGGGAGCAGCAAATCCCCAGCCAGCCCCATCAATTATTAACAGCCCTGGGCTGGAGGCTGCAGTGGGGCAGCAGCTCAGAGCTCCCCAGGCCCCGCGATGGCACAGCCCCCCAGGCTCCTCGCCCCTCTCAGGCTGGGGCTGGCAGCATTTCGCTGGCTCAGCACCCCCACCACACCAGGGACCCGGCTTGACCTGCGGGGCATCTTCCCCCCGCTCACCACCCCCTTCACAGCCCAGGCGGAGGTGGATTACAGCCGGCTGGAGGAGAACCTGCACCGCTACGCCACGGTCCCCTTCCGAGGTGAGGCCGGCCGGGCGGGGCCCAGCACCCCCCAACTCTGCACAGCGGGGCCTGGTTATCCCTGGGCCTGGCCAGCCTGGCTGGCACAGGGTCTGCCCCTGCCCCACCCCTCATCCCCCCACCCTGCCCAATTCCACATGCCCCCGCCCTCTCCCCACCCCCTCGCTCTGCCCCCCCCACTCCCACCCTGCCCAATTCCATGGACCCCGGTCCTGCCACCCACACCCCACCCTGCCCAATCCCACACACCCCACCCTTCCACCCAATGCCCCCACCCTGCCCCAGACACCCCCGCCCTGTCCGGCCCCACATCTCCCCCCCCACCCTGCCCAATTCCACACACGCCCCCAGCCTGGGCATGGGGCAGGCAGGGCGCTCGGGCCACGGTGGCTAGAACTGGCCGAGGGCACTAGGGGGTGGAGGGTTTTCCTTTGGGCTTGGCCCCCACTCAGACCGACGTGAGGAAGGCTCCTGGCCCCGGCCAGGTTCTAGGCCAAGCTCGGAGCCTGGGCGGCAGCGTCCCAGGACAAGGGGCAGGCTGCCTGGCTGGGGCTCCTGGCACACACCTGCCGCTGGGTCAGGGCCAGGTCTGTCACAGCTCGTCTGGGCTGGGGCCGAACGGGCCCCTCCATGCCCTGCTGCCTCCGGGCCGGCCCCACTGTCGGGACCCTGCTCGGAGACTCCCAAGCGCAGGGCCCTGCTCCCCTGGCCCCAGGCTCCCCCTGGCCCTGAGACCAGCAGGCACGGCAGGGCCAGGTGCTTCCCTCACAATGCCCCCCTCACTGGTGACCCGGGCGCTGCCCAGGGGAGCAGGGAGGCTGAGCAGCTGGGACCCAGGCCTGCTCCCTGGGTGTCGTTCTGCCCAGCATGGCCCAGCTGTCCCATGAGCCCCGGCCCCCTGCTCTTGCCTTGCCCTGACCACAGCCCTATGGGGTCAGCCAGGGCCTCACGCTGCTGGAAAGTGGCGCTGGCCCTGGGGGCTGCCCTGCTGCTGGGGGCCGGCGCTCTGCTCCTGTGGCGGAGGAGGAGGGGCCGTGGGGGGGGCCGCCCGGCGCCGGAGCAGGCTCCGCACTGGATCAGGTCGTACTACAGCTGCTTCCCCGAGGAGAGCGAGGCGGCAGGGGCAGAGGAGAGGCCCACCGGGCGCTGGCGGGCCTGGCAGCACGTGGAGGAGGGGAACCATGGCACCGAGCGTAGCAGGGAGAGCGATGCCCCGAGGAGGCGCCTGGCCGAGGCCCTGCTGCTGCGTGCCACCTCCTGCCAGATCAGCCGCCAGGCCGAGGCGGCCAGGCCCAACCCGGACACGCTCGTCAGTGCGGAGGGAGTGAGCGCCAGGCTGCGGGCCCAGGCCCTCATCCAGCGAGGCAGTGCCACGCCAGCTACCGCCCACATGGTCCACTCCAGGCTGGCCCACCGTGGCAGGGACTGAGCCCCAGGGGCTCCTGGCAGCACCCGCCGGTCCCCAGGCTCCGTGCTTCCTGCGCCCACACACCGACAGCAGGGGCAGCTAACCAGGACCCTGCCCCCTGCCCTCGGACCCGCTGCTGGCATCCCCGCAGGGCACGGAGCAAGCGAGGGGATGTAGCCAAGGGCAGAACAGCGGGTGTGACGAGCGCCCCCTGCCCAGCACCCACCCTCTCGCCCCCGGCACGCCCGCAACCTCATGGCTCATGCGTCTGCTTCAGGGCTCCAGGAACACGGGTGCCCCTTCCTGGGCAGCTGCAGCGCTGGCTGGGGAGAACGCCGCGCGCCCCTGCCAGCAGGCAATAAACTCTTTGCTAGCATCCCTGTGTGGGGTGATCTGTGAGGGGTGCGTAGGGGGGTGAGCACGTGATGGGGGTTTGCGCCCTCGGGGCCGGAGGAGGCCGTGCGGCCCGGCACCTCGTGTGTGCGTGTGTGTCTGTGTGCACGTGTGTGTGTGCACATGCGTGTGTGTGTGTGTCCCCGTCCAGTCTGCCCCTTGCTGGGCCCCCCACTTGGCCTCCATGCCTCAGTGGGGCTCCGGGGCAGGGCCTGGCTCTCCCTGGCCTGGCAGGGCCTGAGTTGGGTCGCAGCTCTTAGGGCTCCGGTGCCCCAAAGCGAAGGGGCTCTGTCGAGTGCCCCCCGGGAGCATCCGGCTTCGTGTCCAGGAGCCGGCACTGTCGGGGCTCTAGGCAGTCAGGCCTGGTGGCTGGCGCAGCAGGCGAAGCTGGACGTAGGGTCTGGACCAGGCCCAGGGCAGCACTGAAACGGGGGTCTGGGGTAGCCGGGTCAGGGTCGTAGGCTGCAGGTGGTTGGAGTCGGTCCAAGAGGTGGGGGTCAGGATGCAGGGCCAGGGCTGGAGCAGGCCAGGGCAGGGGAGGGGCAGGCTTGCGGGCGGGCTGGCAGCTGAGGGGGCTCCTGGCCGGGTGGGGCTGTCACCGGACTGGCCTGGGGCTCTGGGGGGCTGTGGAACACCAGTGCCCGGGTCACTTGCCCCACCCAGGGCTGTCACACGGCTCTGTCCGAGGGGTGTCACATGGGCAGCCCTGGGCCGGCGGCAGGTTTCTTGCCCCTGCACAGGATGGATCCAGGGAGAAGGGTGGAAGGGCTGGGCTGGGCTGCCAGAGTGGGTGCCCCTGGGGCTGGGCACCTACCCATGTGCCCCCCACCCCAGGGCTGGGCACCACCACCCAATGCCCCTGCCACCCTGGGGACGGGCACTATTCCTTACGCAGCCCCCCAATGGGATCTGGTCACTTCACCCCCACCCAGCCCCTGCTGGCCCAGCACTGCCCCCCTTGGGCCTGGGTCCCGGGCGGCCAAGGCCCAGCCCTGGTGCCGGGGGCGCGGGGGCAGCCTAACGGCCTTGTGCTCTGTCCTGCAGGCTTCGTGGTGCAGGGCTCCAGCGGCGAGTGCCCCTACCTGACGCCCCAGGAGCGGCTGGCCGTGGTGAGCCACGTGCGCCAGGCCGTGCCCAGGGACAAGTTGCTGCTGGCCGGGTCGGGCTGCGAATGTGAGAGCAGGGGCTGGGGAGGGATCCCCGTGGATGTGCCCGGGCGGGTGCCATGGCCAGAGGGCTCCTAACTCCCCTCCCACCCCCGGACCACAGTCCCTTAGTGCTGCAACACCGGCCTCTGCTCCCCATTTCCCCTCCAGGCCCGGGTTCTGCCCCCTCCATCCCCCACCCCCCCCGGCGCCGCCTGGGCCCAGACCCCTCCATCACCCGCCCCCCCAGTGCCTGGGCCTGACCCTTCCATCCCCCACCCGCGCCCCAGTGCCTGGGCCCAGACCTCTCCATCCCCCCCGCCCTCCCCAGTGCCTGGGCCTGGACCCCTCCATCCCCGTCCTCGTGCCAGCGCCCTGATCCTCCTCCCCCTGCCCCCTGGTGCCTGGGCTCAGACCTCTCCATCCCTGCCATTGCCTGGGCCCTGCACCTGCCCCGGCTGGGTCCCTGACCCAGGCCCCATGGCCCCACGCGATGCTCTGGCAAGGCTGTGACATGACCTCCCGCTCACCCTCCTCCCCCAGCCACGCAGGGCACCATTGCGATGACCATGGGCATGGCTGAGGCGGGCGCTGACGCTGCCCTGGTGGTTACACCCTGCTACTACCGGGGCGCAATGACCAGCGCAGCCCTGATCCACCACTACAGCCAGGTACGGGGCGGAGCGCAGCCGGGGGGCTGGAAACCAGCCTGGCTCTGGCTCAGTGACAGCTGGATGGGGGGAGGGGGGCCCTGCAGCAGGAGGGGGAGGGGCCTGTGGGAGGGAGGAGCCTGCAGGAAGGGGGGCTCTGGGAGGAGTCCTGGGAGAAGAAGGGGAGGGGCTCTGGGGGCAGGGGGAGGGCCTCTGCAGGGGGCGGGGCCTATGAGGGGATGGGGCTGGGGTCAAAAAGGGACCCTGGCAGCTCTGGTCAGCAGTGCTGACCGGGCTGTTAAAAGTCAGTCGGCGGCACAGTGGGGATTGGGGTGCAGGGGGGGGCTCAGGGGGTGCAGGCTCCCTGCTTGCCCTGGCTCTGCGCAGCTCCTGGAACGGGCCAGCATGTCCCTGCAGCCCCCGCTCTGAGCGCCGGCTCCACAGCTCCCATTGGCCAGCTGTGTCTGGGAGCCACCTCACGTAAGCGCTATCCGGCCAGAGCCCGCAGCCCGAAACCCCCCCACACCCCAACTCCCTGCCCCAGGCCTGAGGCCCCTCCCGCACCTAAACGCCCTCCCAGAGCCTGCACCCCCCTCCCACACCCTGACCCTGAGCCCCCTCCCGCACCCCAACTCCCTGCCCCAGGCCTAACCTCCCCCCCAAACTCCCTCCCAGAGCCCACACCCCCTCCCCCACCCCAACTCCCTGCCCCAGGCCTGAGGCCCCTCGCACACCCAAACTCCCTCACAGAGCTCACACCCCCTCCCACACCCCAACCCCCTGCCCCAAACTCCCTCCCAGAGCCCACACCCCCTCCCACACCCTGACAGACATGTGGGTTGGCAGACATGAAGGGGATCAGGGCTAGGGCAGGGGATTGGGGTGCAGGGGGGGCTCAGGGGGTACAGGCCCCGGGCGGCGCTTACCTCAAAGCAGCTCCCAGAAGCAGCAGCATGTCCCTGCTCCGGCTCCTATGTGGAGATGCAGCCAGGTGGCTCTGCGCGCTGCCCCATCCGCAGGTGCCGCCCCCGCAGCTCCCATTGGCTGTGGTTCCTGGAGTCAGCGCTTGGGTCAGGGGCAGCGTGCACAGCCCCCTGGCTGCCCCTACACGTAGGAGCCGGAGGGGGGTCGTGCCGCTGCTTCTGGGAGCTGTGTGCAGCCAGGGCAGGCAGGCAGCCTGGCCTAGCCCCACTGGCCGCAGGCTGCATTCCCCTGTCCTATGGGCCCAGGCCCAGCGCCCCTTTGTGTCCGCAGGTGGCAGATGCGTCGCCAATCCCCGTGGTGCTGTATAGCGTCCCAGCCAACACCGGCCTGGAGCTGCCCCTGGAGGCCGTGCTCACCCTGTCGCAGCACCCCAACATCGTGGGCCTCAAGGACAGCGGGGGCGATGTGAGTGGGGGAGCAGGGGGCCATGTTTGAGACTAGGCACTCCGGGGAGCCCTCACCCCGCCATGCGCCTGCTGCTGGGCTCAGCCCTGCGGGCTCCAGGCCTCCCGCCCAGGGAGAGGGTGAACCCAGGAGCCCTTCACCCCAGCGCTGGGCCAGGGGCTCGCCTGGCCGCCCTGATTCTGGGATTCTGGGGCTCAGGTAGGGGTGAGTCTGGGGCGACTGTGCCGGGGCAGCTCGGAGCAGAGCAGCCTGTGGTTCTGGGGCCAGGGCAGTGGTTCTGCCAGCCGGGCACCAGCACAGCCTGAGTGGGTGTTGGATGAGACCTTCGGCCCCGGCTGAGGTCCCCTCAGGCTGGGGCCTTCGCACTGGCAGGGCCCATCCCCCATCCCCCTTCCCCACCCCACTTCCCTCTCCCCAACAGTGCCATCACCCCTCCCTGCAGCCAAAGTGCATTACAGACACTGACACCCCCCCCAGCAGGTATCAGGGCCAGCGCCCCCAGCAGACAGGTGGGGAAACTGAGGCACGACAGTGTGGGGAAGGAACTCTCCCCACGGCCAAGATAAGAACCCAGGAGTCCTGCCACACACACACACACACATGCCCCCTCCCCCTCAATCCCTGTAGAATCTCCCAGGAGCCGTCTGGGCCCCAGCCATTGTGCTGCTCGGGGGTGGAGCCTGTTACTCTTGCGGGGGTGCCACGGGTGAGTTGTTTGTGTAGGGCCTACTTCATGGGTGTAGCGGAGCTAGGCTGCTTTGCTGGGGGCCTAGCTGGTGCCCCTCTGGAGCCTGCCCAGCTCACGGTGCCCACAGCTCCACCATGGCACTGGGGGCCGTGGCACCGGGGGCCGTGGTACCCAGGGTGTTCCTCGCGCCCAGCAGGACACGCTTTCTCCCCAGATTACCCGGCTGGGGCTGATTGTCCACAGGACGCGGACGGAGGAGTTCCAGGTGCTGGTGGGATCGGCTGGATTCCTGCTGGCTGGCTACGCCCTAGGTAGGGGCAGCTTCTCCTCTGCGGAGCTTCACACCCCTCCCCGCCGCAGCGGGATGGTATTGGGGCTTTGGGGGGGGGTTGGTCTACAGCACACTGTGGGGGGAAGAGGAGCCAGGGTGGTGGGGGAGGTGTGTTTGTGGGGGCAGGTGTTGAGGTGCCAGGGAAGGGGTTGAGGTCCTGGGGGGAATGATGGGGTGCAGGTAGTGGGGGCAGACAGGTAGTGGGGTGCTTGGGGTAATGGGGAGCAGGGTGCAGGATGTGGGGGTGCAGGGGAAAGGAGGGGGCAGGCGGCAGGATGTGGGAGTAGGGGGGGGTGCAGGGTACAGGATGTGGGGGTACAGAGCAGGATGGGGTGCTGGTGGGAGGATGGGGTGCAGGATGTGGGGGTGCAGGGGAGGATGGGGTGCAGGATGTGGGGGTGCAGGGGAGAGGAGGGGGCAGGGGGCAGGATGTGGGGGTACTGGGGAGGATGGGTGCAGGATGTGGGGATGCAGGGGAAAGGAGGGAGCAGGCGGCAGGATGTGGGAGTACGGGGGGTGCTGGGGGAGGATATGGTACGGGATGTGGGGGTGTGGAGGGGGTGGGGTGGTGGCGGGAGGTCCGGGTCCAGGATGGTGGCCAGGCCCTGGGTACTCTGCTCCCTGCCCTCCAGGTGCCTGCGGGGGGGTCTGTGCTCTTGCCAACGTGCTGGGAGCCCCACTCTGCCAGCTGGAGCGTCTGTGCCAGGAGGGACGCTGGCAGGAGGGCCAGGCCTTGCAGCTCCGGCTCATTGAGCCCAACGCAGCGGTAAGAGACGTTCCCGGGCTGGGGGATACGGGCGCTTTTCGGCACAGCCCAGCGCAGGGCAGAGCCCCTGGGCTCCAGGGCCTCAGAGCAGAGCAGCTCCCAGGGGCATGAGAGAGCAGTTTTCCTTGGCCTGTTGTGTAGGCAGCAGGTCGGGACTGAGGGGCACCAGCAGAGCTGGGGGGGGATCCCAGGGCTGGGCTAGCAGGGGCTGTGGGTCGGGATTGAGATGGGGGGATCCCAGGGCTGGGCTAGCAGGGGCTG
>ML129517.1:0-11406 GCA_003846335.1 Cuora mccordi | reverse complement strand
GTGCTGGTGGGAGGATGGGGTGCAGGATGTGGGGGTGCAGGGGAGGATGGGGTGCAGGATGTGGGGGTGCAGGGGAGAGGAGGGGGCAGGGGGCAGGATGTGAGAGTACAGAGGGGGGTGCTGGGGGAGGATATGGTATGGGGTGCAGGATGTGGGGGTACTGGGGAGGATGGGGTGCAGGATGTGGGGGGGCAGGGGAAAGGAGGGGGCAGGGGGCAGGATGTGGGAGTACGGGGGGTGCTGGGGGAGGATATGGTACGGGATGTGGGGGTGTGGAGGGGGTGGGGTGGTGGCGGGAGGTCCGGGTCCAGGATGGTGGCCAGGCCCTGGGTACTCTGCTCCCTGCCCTCCAGGTGCCTGCGGGGGGGGTCTGTGCTCTTGCCAACGTGCTGGGAGCCCCACTCTGCCAGCTGGAGCGTCTGTGCCAGGAGGGACGCTGGCAGGAGGGCCAGGCCTTGCAGCTCCGGCTCATTGAGCCCAACGCAGCGGTAAGAGACGTTCCCGGGCTGGGGGATACGGGCGCTTTTCGGCACAGCCCAGCGCAGGGCAGAGCCCCTGGGCTCCAGGGCCTCAGAGCAGAGCAGCTCCCAGGGGCATGAGAGAGCAGTTTTCCTTGGCCTGTTGTGTAGGCAGCAGGTCGGGACTGAGGGGCACCAGCAGAGCTGGGGGGGATCCCAGGGCTGGGCTAGCAGGGGCTGTGGGTCGGGATTGAGATGGGGGGATCCCAGGGCTGGGCTAGCAGGGGCTGTGGGTCGGGACTGAGATGGGGGGATCCCAGGGCTGGGCTAGCAGGGGCTGTGGGTCGGGACTGAGATGGGGGGATCCCAGGGCTGGGCTAGCAGGGGCTGTGGGTCAGGGTGCAGGGCATGGGCAGAGCTGGGGGAGCCCGGGCTGGGCTAGCAGGGGCTGTGGGTCGGGATTGAGATGGGGGGATCCCAGGGCTGGGCTAGCAGGGGCTGCGGGTCGGGGTGCAGGGCCTGGACAGAGCTGGGGGAGCCCAGGCTGGGCTAGCAGGGGCTGTGGGTCGGGATTGAGATGGGGGGATCCCAGGGCTGGGCTAGCAGGGGCTGTGGGTCGGGGTGCAGGGCACATTCATGAGCCCTCTGCTCCCCCTTTCCAGCAATCCAGCTGCGTGGCAGGGTCTGGGTGCCCGGGAGTGTCAGGGAAGGTGGGGAGATGCCCCAGCCCCAAGGCAGAGAGCAGCCTGCCAGGCTGGGCTGGAGGCCGAGCACGGGCAGGATACCCAGTGCCTCCCCTTCCCCGGTGGGAAGTGCCCGGAACAGCATGTGCTCTGGCCCCAGCGCGGCCCCCCCAGGCTCCTGAACTCCCCTTCGGCCAGACAGGGCAGGGCATGGAGGGGACAGCTGATGGGGGGTGCGGGGAGGGGGGGCCGGCCAGCCTCTCAGCGTGTCTCTGGCACCTGCAGGTCACCCGCAAGTTTGGGATCGCGGCGCTGAAGCAGGCCATGGAGTGGTTCGGGTACCACGGCGGGCCCTGCCGCGCCCCCCTGCGCCCGCTGAGCGAGGCCCAGCTGGAGGAGCTGCGCAGGGACTTCAGCATCAATGGCTGGCTGTGACGGGGGAGGGGAAGGGGGTCCTCCCTCCTCTGCTCACCTTCCCCTCACTGGCACCCCCCTGCTTCCCAGGAGCCCCCAAGCCCCCTAGCTGCCCAGCCCCCACCCATGCTGCCTGCCCCCTAGAGCTGGCCAAGGGGGTGCAGCCCCTCCCCCCACAAGCCCCCTGTGGCAAGGCAGAGCCAACCCACAGGCCTCAGCAATATGGCAGATTCCCAGGTCCCTCCAACCCCTGCGTGGGCCCAGAGCCACCGCCCCCCCCCCGCCACTTCCCTGGAGAGGCCTGGCAGTCCCGGAGCCGGGCAGCCCCATGCCGTGCTGGGAGTGGGGAGGGGCAGCGTCCCTGGTGCACCGCAAGCTGTCAATAAACCCCTGGCATCCACACTGCGCCCGCCTCCGCCCTCCTCACTCAGGGAAGGTGGAACCGCCCCTGCAGCCGGCGGGGGCACGCTGCTCCCTGGAGACGGACACTAGGGCATTCTCCTCTCCTGGCAGGACCAGGGAGCTCGGGCAGGCACCCCCAGGTCCCAGGGAGGGGCAGGGCCAGCCAGCCCAGGCACACAGAGCCTAGAGCGGGGGAGGGCTAGGCCAGCCTATCAGTGCCCTGCCCCTAGCACCCTGCCCTTTCCCCCCGGAGCTGGGCTTTAGCAGTACCCCGGGAAAGCTGCCCAGTGCCCCCCCACTGGAGCACTGAGTGGCCAGCCAGCCAGCGTGGGGCACCAGCGCCAGCAGGCAGAGCTGGGCCAGGACACGAGAACCCGGTGCCAAGGCCGGGGGCTCTGAACGGGGCTCCAGGGCACTGCTGCCTTGGCGGGACCCTGCCCCAGGCCAGCCCATCACTCAGCTCCTGGGCCCCTCTGTTCCAGGGCTCTGTGCGTGTCCTGGGTCCCCCCCTCTGCTCAAACCTGGGAAGGGCTGGGGGGTATAAACCCCTGGGGGTCGCCCTCCCTGGGCTGGGGGGTGATGGGAGGGAGGGGCAGGCCCGGCCCCAGCTCCCCTCACAGAACCACACACAGCAGGGCAGGTTTGGCAACGCGGTTTATTCGCCAAGGCCCCGGGGGCAGGACACAGCAAGGCACGAGGGCAGCAGCAGCGCGGCCGGGGCTGTTCACACGGCCCCAAGGCAGGCCAGGCCCCGGGCTCCCTGCACCGGCATCAGGAGTGACGGCTACTGCTCCCAGCAGAGAACCGACACCGGAGACAGGCCGGGGGGGGGGGGGGGGGGGGAGAGTCCCGTGTGCAGCTCTGCTGGTGCCCCCCATCCTGCCCCATGAGCCCTGGCTCCCCCCACCTCAGCCCCTGCTCTTCCTAGCCCCGCAGCCCCCCAGACACTGGCACTGCCAGGCTGCACCACTCGTCACCGCAGGCCCTGGTGCTCACTAGGGCTGAATGGAGCCCAGGCGGTGCAGACCCACAGCACCCCCTGGAGCCCTTCACCGCTCCCAGCCCTGGCCCGACCCTGTGCCAAGGCACTGACAGCCCCGGGATGCAGAGAGGCCAAGTCTCGCTGCCCAGGGCATGGCTGGGAGGAGCCCTGGGCCTGCTCAGGCCACATGCCCTTGGGAGAGCTGAGGGGGAGGCAGGGGCCAGGACACCCAGAGCAAGGGAAGGGGGTGGGGGGGCGCTGCCCTGCCTCCAGCATCAGAACAAGAAGGGGCAGGGAGATACCAGCTCCCTGCCACGGCCACATCCCACTAGCGAAGTCAGGCCTGTGTCAGCACCTGCTGGGGACGGGCACTATTCCCGCTGAGCTTGGGGGGCACGGCCTGGGCATGCCTGGCTTTGGGGAAGCAGGTGCAGCAGCTCCCAGCTGCATCCCCTGCTAACCACGGGCACCAAGGCCCTGGCAGATTGCCCCCTCCATTGCCCCACCCAGCCCAGCAGCAGGGCTGGCCGCGGGGGCTGTGCCCAGGGGTCTGTATGGAGGGCCCCGAGGCAGTGAGCAGAGCCCTAGGGAAGGGGGTCTCCTGTCTCCCCCCCGTGGGGGGCAGCACTCAGAGCCCCCAGGATCCAGGACGTGGGCACTCGGAGGAAGTTCTCTAGCCAGCTGGAGGGAGGCAGCCAGCCATGCTGGGGCCGGTGACGAGCAGGCCCACTGGCTCTGCCAACACCCCTCCCCGGCCTGCCCGGGCACCGCAGCTCCTGGGAGGCCAGGCCGGGCAGCGGCAGGAGGGGCCGCGGGTGGGCAGCGGAGTCCCATGGCAGCACGGTCACGCCGGGAGGTGGTGTGCGGACTTGGAGGCACTTTGAGCTCTCTGGATCACGGCCGGGCACTTCTCCCGCCGCAGCAGCTTGTTGTTCTCAAAGAAGCCTTCACTGCGGGGCAGCCCGTGGGAGCCGTCGGGGAAGGTCAGGAGCCCTGGGGGAGGGAAGAGCAGGGAGTCACGGGGAAGGGAGCTGCACACACGAGGGAGGGGCAGGGTCTAGGAGCAGGGCAGCAGGGGCCAAGAGGAGAACGGGGGTCGTGCTGGAGAGCAGGGCTGCCGGCCTCGGCCCAGGCTGTTCGTCCCGCTGCTCTTGCTGGGAGGGGCTGCCTGGGACTCACCGAAGCCGTCCACACGCCCGCTCTTGAACTCGCCCTCGAAGGTCATCGAGTCGTAGCGCGTGAAAACTCCGACGCCATTGAACTTCCCCTGCCCGAACTCCCCCTCGTACCTGCGCAGACAGAGCCCCGCAGCGTCAGGCTCCCTGCTCGCCCCCCGCAGCGTCAGGCTCCCCGCCTGCGCCCTCCCACACCCCGCAGCCCCCTACAGGCGCCCCCCGCAGCGTCAGGCTCCCCGCTCACCCCCCGCAGCGTCAGGCTCCCCGCCTGCGCCCTCTCACACCCCGCAGCCCCCTACAGGCGCCCTGCCACGTGAGGGTCCCCACTCGCGCCCTCCCCCGCCCGCAGGCCCCCCGCCACGTGAGGCTCCCCGCTCGCACCGCATCAGGCTCCTCGCCAGCGCCAGCCCCCGCCCCACAGCATCAGGCGCCCCGCCCAGGCCCCGCCAGCACACCCGCCCCGGCCTCGCGGCTGCTCAGACATGGGACACTGGGGCGCTCTTACTCCCCGGACCCGCAGGGGCTGGCAGCGCCAGTCTGCAGCAGCCCTGTGGGCAGGGAGTGTGGCCGTGCCCCGCACAGGCTGATGGAGCAGCAGCACCCACAGGTTCCAGAGCTGCAGGGGGAGGGCGTGGGGTAAGCAGGAGGAGAGGGTCTCCGTGGGGCAGGAGGGCACAGACACACGACTCAGCACCAGCACCCCTCAGCCATCCCCAGTCCCCGCGGACGAGACCGGCCAGTTGCCCCAGGCTGCTCAGGCGCCATACCCACCTGGAGCCATCGGAAAAGGTGAGCACCCCGCAGCCATGGAAGAGCCCATTCTCAAAGTGACCCAGGTAGGTGCCGCCATCTGCAAACGTTAGCTGGCCAACACCGTGCCTGCGGCCTAGGCAACAAGAGCGGGCAGCGTCACCAGCGCCCGCCGCCAGGGAAGGGGCCCAGTGCCCATCCCCCAAAGGGGATCAGAGGGACTTGGGCAGGGCGCTGCTGGGGGTCGCACGGGCCCATACGGGAAAACCCAGGGCTAAGCTGGCTCCCAGCGCTGGCCCAGCTGGGGAGGCTCAGGTTGCTCCCAGGCAGGATGCCACACAGCTGGGGCCCAGTGGGTCCATCTGTGCTCAGTATCTGTCCCCACACAGCGCCAGGAACCCCAGCACTCACAGCTGCTCTGCTGGCCTGCTGTTGCCCAGGGGCAGGCAGGGGGGAGCCCAGGAGATTCAGGGGATGGCAGCTGGTCTTCATGGCTGGGCTCTGCACAGTCAGCTCCCCAGGCCAGTGGGGCAGGAGGGTTTGGACTTTGTAACAGCAGCCTCTCCCGCCCCCCACCACCTGGGGCCAATCCACACGTGGGGAAGGCATCTGCCATCCACCCGGACACAGGAGGCTCAAGGGAGTCCCGAAAGGGCACATTCATGGTCCACGCTGGCAGGAAGCTGCCGGGTGCCGGGGCAGACATCCCCAAACGCAGGCTGCTCCAGGGCTGCTGCCAGCTTTCCCTGTGCCATGGCAGGGCTGCCTGGGCTGGCACACACAGCTCAGGAATCCCCAGGCCTGAGGTCCCTTGGCCTGCTCTCTTCCCTTAGAGCAACAGCAATTGCCAGTGGGGCTGGGAGCCCGGGGGCAGTGTCTGGCAGTGCTGCTCAGCAGCCGGGGTGAGACCCAGCTCCCCAGAGAGGGCAGCCCCAACACCGACAGGGACAGGGCTCCCTGGCAGTCCTCTTCCCCAGTGGAATGGGCTGAGGCCAAGGGGGAAGGCGGGAGATCAGGCTGCCCTGTCCCAGGAATGGAGGAGCAGGCAGGGGCCCGGGGAGGGCAGGGGCAGATGCTGTCTGGGGAGAACCTGGGTTCCTGGTTCTTTAAGGGCCTGGCACCGGGAGCCTTGTCACGTAGGGAGGGGCAGGCTCCCCTCTCCTAGCCAGCCGGGCCCAGCCCTGGGAAGGAGGGCGCCATACAACCTGTGGGACGGACTGGCGCAGGTGCCGCTCCCAGCCCTGCCCGCAGAGGAGGCTAGCAGGCTGTGCCCAGCACAGATGCCAGGGGTTGTTTGCAGCCTGTCTGGGTGGGGCCAGCTGTGCCCTGCTCACCTTCCTTCCACTCCCCGCAGTACTGCTCCCCACTGGAGTAGGTGAAGGAGCCCTTGGTCAAGGTCATGGTGCCAGCTCTTGGGCGGGCGAGACGACACCTGCAAGGAAGGGGCAGGTGAGAACACCCAGCAGGCACTGGGGGTAAGACACACAGGGCTGGATGCCATTGTGCGCAGTGCCCTGCTCCAGGCCAGGCAGCATGCTGCGGGACGCTCTCCCTCTGCCCAAAGCACGTCCCTTCCCCCCAGGGCAAGCTCCGGGGCCTCCCCCTCAAGGCTCTGCCTCTGCCTAGCACCGGCCGGCACTTCCCCATTCCCTTTGGATCTCCTCCCAATCCCAGGGCCTCTCTCAGGCCCGTCACTAGGCCTGGCCTGCCAGGGGATGGCTGGGGGCTGAGCACCTTGGCAGCAGCCCCTGACACTGCAGCCTCACAGCTGCCTAGCCGGGGGGAGGACCGAGCCCTGTGACCGTACAGACCTCCATCCCCTGCGCAGGCAGGAAGGCGAAGGCGCTCCCTGCACAGAAGGATGGCACTCCGGCTTGGGAGCTGAGGAGGACAGGACTTCCTGCTCCGAGTTAGAGACTAACTTCCGCTGGATTCCGCAGCGCAAACAACTCTGCTCAAAGCTGAGCTGCTGAGTACCAGGGGCTGGGGGAAGGTGTCTGCCATGTCGCTCTCTGTGCACGGCTGAGCGAGCGTGGAGCGGGTCTGCCCAGCATTTCAGGGTCAGCTCTCTGCTAGAATGACTCAGGAGTGGACTGTCATAGGCCAGCTGAGATAGGCCGGTCGCCTGATCCATGACTCCAGAGCCTCAGAATACCTGGGGACCTGCTGACTGCCTGGACAGCCTCTTGGATTTGGGGCCTGCGATGTCTGCAGCGGGTAGGCTCTCATTTCCATAAGGGAGACCTAAACAAGCCCTTTTGGTGACCCTGTGATCTCGGGTGAGGAGGGCCCCGTTCAGGTTTACTGAGGGGCTTCCAAAGGGGAGAAGGCAGCCAGGCCACCCTTTGCTTGCCTGTCCTGGCTGCTCCTGTCCAGCAGTCTCTGGCCACCTGATGCCATCGTGCCTGGAGAGAGGCTTGTGCTTCCCCCACCCTCCCAGCTGGCCAGGGAAGGGTATGAATCTAGCCATAGACACCGCTAAGCTTTGACCCCTGCCAGCAAGTAACCTGTAGGAGCCAGCAAGAACTTCCGAGGCAGTGAGAAAAGCACTGGGTATTACCCCAGCCCAACTTCCCGCGGCGGAACCAACCGAGAGTCACGACACCCATCCTGCGCAAGTATCAACCTTCGGGGTTTGCTCTTCTCTTCCAAGTCCAGCAGAGGGTTGCTGCTACCCCCACCTTCGTGCACGTGGGGTCTGAGCTCCAGCGCCTGGCTGGTAGCGAGTACACAGGCGTGCAGAGGGGCTGGGCCCCAGAGGAGTTAGGTGAGGGTGGCACCTGTACAGCCCTAAGGGAAACACCCGCCTTGCCTAGGAGATCGTACGCACATCTCCTGGGGGAGGAGCTGTGTGTTTCACCCGGAGAAATCCCGCGCGTTTCACCTACGTGTCATTTGAATTGTAAATGAAATGTCCCCACAGAACGCCAGCCAACACGGCTCGTTACACGGAACCGGGTGCAGATTTGGCTGGGGGGTGATTTTGGCCCTCCCTGAATCACTGTTCAACAGGAACAAAGCTATCGACTGGCGCCGAGATTCATAATGCTGCTCCCATGGGGCTGACGGCTGCCTTCCCGCAGTATCACACAGAGCTTAGAGGGAACGGTTGGGTTAAATAACCCGGATCGTGACATGAATTTGCTTGCTACTAACCCACTTGCTCAATGTGACTCGTCCATACTTTGTGCTGAATTTAGTAAATAAAATACATTCACTGGAGACCTGCCTGGTTTGCTTCTCTCTTCCCCAGATGTCAGGTTCTGGACCTGCAGAGTCCCAAGGTAAATAAGAGGGGACTGTGCCCCACCTAGTGGTGGTCCATAGAACTGCCCCATAACCCTCCCATCAATGGCACGTGCACAGGGCCACAGCTGGGTTTTGAGGGACAAACTGATTCTGTAGGAACAGATCCTGTCAGCAGCAACGCAGAACCAACCATTGGGCCCAGGCAGCCAAGCTACCAGCTGAGCAGTTCTAGATGCCTCCCGCCCCAGTGGAGAGTCACATCAAGCACTGAGAGGCAGGATGTTTGCACACAGCCAGGTGTGTAGCGAAGCGAATGGAGAGAGGGTCGAACACAGCTCTGCCAGCTCAGAGGTCAGTGAGTCTGTAAGTCCCAGCTGCACTTTGCCCTGGAGAGAGATGACTTCACTCTGCTCATTTCCGGGGGGGGGGGGGAGAGGACGCTGCCAGGTAGCCAGGAGAGGTGTCACCAATCCACATACAGCCCAAGGAGCACGCTGGCAGTGTGAGAACCCCCTTTCTCTGTTCCCCAGATGTCGTTCTAGTGCCCAAAGCCTAGGGAGGGAAACTGCCAGCTCTATTCAGAGGGCAGCAGCAGTGGTGAAAAATCAGAACCCGTTTCCCCTGGTCCCCCAGCTTGGGCAGGTGCCACAGGCATGTTGGGATTTTAATGTCTTACCTCCACAGCCTCCACTCTGTCTCATTTCCCCTTTAGTTACTCACCAACCCACGATTCCAATCACCAGGATACAGTAAGTGCCACTAGCCGCCTAGTTCAATTTGCAAACCCAAGAGCCAACACCCAAAGAGGCTGTGCATTTAATCAGCGTTTCCATTCAAATCGAGGCTCAGCTGCTCATTTCGAAAAAGCTGTTCCTGGGAGAACCATGCTGAGCTTGTGTGACGTTATGAGTGTAATATGATATTTCATTAAAAGGTGACAGGGCCAGAAAGAGTTAATTAACTCACAGACTGACCTGACCCATGGGTGAACCTTAAGGACTGGTTAGGAAGATCTGTAAATGAACAGAGCTTTGAAAAGCAGCCGGCATTGTCAGAGGTAGAAGGGGAGGTGTTTGCTCAGGGCTTGGGATGTCAGCAAACAAGTCTTGTCTATTGCTAGAGCTTTGATTCAAAGATCAAAAAGGGAATATTAACATTTAGGAAGACACTTGAGTTAAATAGTATTATTGTCTGTGTGTCCCTTTGAAGGTTGTGGTAACCTGCATCTGAACTGTTGAATGGATAAATTACCCTGTGCTAATTGCCAGGATGTTTGGGAGAAGGAGAGTTGGGCCTATTGTTTTCCCAGGCCGAAAGGCTGCGGGAAATGTATAAGAACCCTGGGACACGATCCTAGTTCATCTCAGATCTGCTTTGGGTTTCAAGAGGGGGAAACCTTAAGCCACAAGGATTGAGATCCCCAGTCACTGACTGGAGTCACCCTGAATATGGACATTGGACTATAACCTATGGACTATTTCTGAAAGAACTTTTGGCAACTACAAGCTCACCTGTGCTGTGTATCTGAACCTCAAGAATTGAATTCAAGTCTGTCTGTAGATTGATCTTTTAACCAACACTCTCTCTTTTCTTTTTTAATACATTTTAGTTTAGTTAATAAGAATTGGCTGTAGCGTGTATTGTGGGTAAGATCTAAGTTATAATTGGACCTGGGTGTGTGGCTGATCCTTTGGGATTGGAAGAACCTTTTCTTTTGTATGATGAGATAAGATTTTCAGTAACCATCATCATATGTTTGACAGATGTGTCTGGACGGAGGCCCGAGGCTGGGCACTTTAAGGGAACTGCGTTGTTTGGACTTCTGAGTAACCAGTGAGGTGCTACAGAAGCTGTTTTGTGCTGGTTGGTAAATCTAAGTATTGGAATAACCACCAGCTTCTGGGGTTTGTCTGGCCCGTTCTGTTTGCAGTTCACCTTGACTGAGTGACCTCAGCTGGCTCCCACGGGCAGCACCGTCACAGCTTGTCATGGCACCAAGAGAAGCCAGAGATGCACCCGCAGCGCAGCACTACCCTGCTGTGCAGCTCCCACGAGCCATGCTTCCCCCACACACGCTGCCCTTCTTAGGGACCAGCTCGACAGTTCAAGCTGCAGCCTTACAATGCAAGCGACGAGAAAGGACTACGTACCAGCTTCACACTCTGGGCCGGGGATGGGCTGCTCCCTCTGAGAGAGAGGATGCTCGCTCGCTCGCTCACCTCCATGGAAGCTGGGAGCCAGAGAGCTCCTCAGCCGGCAGGATGTATTGTTGGGAAGGACCAAAGCTAGACTGCAGGGGCTTCTTGTCTAGAAGGTAGATGGCCCTTAGTGCCAAGCTGGTACTGAACTGAGTGCTCTCTGCTGAGGTCATTAACAGGCCCCACATCGGCCTGGAGCGCTGCGGATGGGACACAGAGAAGCACTGGTTTGGATGTATTCATAGGGAGATGCACAGAATCCAGGCACCAGAAATCACACTGGAATTCATGATCCAAGGCTGGGAGAGAGGAAGTAATGGAGAAGAGAGAAATGGAGCTGCCTGGGGACCATGGATTGTCCTGCCTCCCACAGAAAGGGGCGTGCACCTCTAGTAACAATCACAGCTTGGTGGAAGTGTAGGTCAAAAAACCTGCCATGTGGCATGAAATCTACACTGTGCGTGCATGCCAGTCATTGTCTAATGCAATGGTTCTCAACCAGGAGTCCAGGGCCCACTGCGGGGCCGCGAGTAGGTTTCAGGGGGTCCGCCAAGCAGGGCCAGCATTAGACTTGCTGGGACTCAGGGCAGAAAGCCGAAGCCCCACCGCCTGGGGCTGAAGCCAAAGCCTTAGCGTCACAGGTGTGGTGTGAACGGCCCATGGAATTTGTACAGCATGGTGGGGAGGCCTCAGAAAGAAAAAGGTTGAGACCCCCTGGCAAATGGATGCAGCAGTGTCCTTCCAGCAGCAATCTGCCCCCTCCCACTACTACAACAGGCCTCAGAGACACCCCACGCTGTCATAAGCAAGAGGGGAAAGCGCCACGAGAACTCAGCCAGCAAATCAGGGCAAGCCACCCCCCCACCCCCCCGAATCAGCACCCGATCCTCACCCCAGCCAACGAGCCGAGCCAGGCAGCAGTAGAGATCCATGTGAACTGACCCAGATGTGCCCCTTGCTAGGAATGACCTCATCTGCCATCCATGGAGGCTGGATCAATGCACCCCCCATGAGCTTCTGGAAAAGTGTCACTCAGGTGACCCCAAACAAATCATCCCCTGAAGCCCCCACTCCCGAACCCCACCCCTCCACCAC
>ML129516.1:639-13039 GCA_003846335.1 Cuora mccordi | reverse complement strand
CCCCCGGTGAAAGCATCTTTCGCATCGTCTGTGCGCCCCCATGCGTCCACCGACCCCCCGTGTGGAGTAAGTAGAACATCTCCAAACACAAGCTAGTCGAATTCTGGTTAGAAACGGGGGCACGTCCTTTTTTTAATAGGGAGGGTAATTAACCAGTGGATTCTCCCTTGCTTGGAGTCAAAAGACAGGGGCTGTCCTGTCCTACAAAAAAAATCTGCTTTCGCTCAAGCAGAAATGGCTGGGATGATGCGGGAAGGACCAATAGCCCCTTCTGGCCTTAAAACTCGGTGAAACTTCGCGCCGGCCGCTAGTTAAATAATGGTAGCGGCTTACGAAGTCTCAGCAGCTTAACTTTACAAAAGCGATTTAGCAATTTAAAAAGAAACAGGGTTATTGGTTTGGGGTTGGGTTTTTTTGAGCGTCCGAGGGACCTGATTTTTTTCAGAAAATTCTTTGCGCCCGGCCTCTGCACATTGGATGGCTTGGAAAGCGTCTCTGAAAACGGATGCGGCGATTTTCCTTACCTTCTGCTGCTCTTGGCATACTTGCATGCTGGATTAACTTCTCTGGGGACACTGTTTTTAGTACGGGGGGCGAGGCCTGCTAGTTACGCCCATTTCACAGATGCAGACACTGAGGCTTGTCGAGGCGGCGTCACTCAGGGAATCCGTGGCAGCCAGGAATTTAAGCATTGACTTTTAACCCTGGAAATGGAGCCTCGTGTTTTGCACATTGTGCCCACTAGTTCAGAGGCGAGAGGAGGAGGAGGAGGAAAAAATGCATTACTGAATCGCTTTCCGTCTAGGAATTCTCACTTTCCAGTTTCTCAGCAAGCTTTGTCCTTTTTTGAGCCGCCCTTAGAGATGCGATATTCTGTCCCTTCCTTCCCACCCTGACCTTTGCTTACCCGCTCTCCGGTTTGATGCTTGGTGAGTTAATATCACTTTGAAACCAGCTCTTTCTGTTTCTCTTTTCAAAGTGGTGTCCTGTTGACTTTGATTTGTGGCTTTGAGCCAGAGGGTGGTTATTTGCCCTGCCGTTTATCGGCCTCTCCTTTTCGCCAGGCATTCTTGTCTGGCTTACTCAGCATGTCTGAGCCTCCTCTCGGGACTGGTTCTGAGGCTGGAACAGCTGTTTAAATAACTCCTGCTTTGGCAGTAAACTTCGGGATGGGACGAGCCGTCGTGGTCGTTTGAAGAAGATTTCCGATTTGCCGTGGGAAGCCTGATGATCTTCAAAGGTGTGACAGGGCCACCTTCCTTTCCAGCGTGTCTGTATGTGATCAAAGCAGATTAGTACAGAACGTGCTTTAGGATGCAACTTCTTGATTGCTTTACATTTATGTCACAAATCTGTAACGACGTACAGCGCGGAAAGGTCTCAGGCACGACCACAGGTGCGTGGCTATCAGTCCGGCCTCGCTACCCTGGCACAAAACCCGTGTGCTGACCAGGCCTTACCAGAGAAAGGAGGGCTCGTTACCACCGAGCTACATACAGGGAAACCGAGGCACCACAGCGATGCCCTGATTTGCCCCAGGTCAGATGGGGAGTCTGGGGGCGGGCGGAGCTGGGAATTCGAACCCAGATCTCGTGAAGCCAGCGACGGCCGTTTGCCGTTACGAGCCCGGCTGGACGCTCGCTCGCTGTGGCAGCGATTGGCTGCTGGTTCGCGGGAGCAGGGTTCAGCCTTTTGGTGGAAAGCAGGCGACCCGAGGGATTTGTTTAGGGGTAAGAGACGCGCTGATCAGACCTAAACGGGGATTGGGTTTTGCAGAAGTCAGAGGCAGCAGCCGGCTTTCTCTGCTGAACTTTGCACAAGTGAAATCCTAGCTTGTGACTCTCCCCGAGAAGGGAAAGGACTAATTTGGTTTTTTTTGTTCTGGCTGCCTTTCAAAATGTGGGGGTGCCCCCCACCCCCTGCACACGCCCGCCCCGTGTACCAACCCTAAACTCCCCCTGGGGAGCGCAGCCGTCCGATCAGCTGTTGTCTTCCTTGCCTGGCGAGACGGGGCGTTTCATAACGGTTATCGGCCCGTCTGCTTTCGGTGGCGTGGAGTCTGCTCCGTGCCGGCACCTGCACCTCTCTGCTTGGAGTCTGCAAAACTTTGATTCCCCTGCTTTGCCAGGAAAGCCGGTGGGTTGTTCCCCTCCTCCAGATATCTGCAAGACAGCTAGGGGGTTCGTTTTCCGAGGGCCCCTTTCTGCCGAGCCTGTCCGCCCTTTACAATTAACAGCGTTCGCGTCGTAATTAAGCGTCGGCGTTGTTCTGGAGGCGCTTCTCTCGGCCCGTCGGGCTGCGGAGCGAGGACGAAAGGCAGGAGGAGATCCCGAAACGTCCTAAACCCGCCTCCCACGTCGTACAAACGCAGCATAAAAAGACAGGCCCTCCGCCAAGGAGCTTCCAACCGAAGGGGCATCCGAGAAAGCAGCGGGGCAGCGTGATGGGCCAGGGTGTCCGCACGCACGAGCAGGTTTCTTGTTGGCATCTGGAGGAGGCAGATTTGGGGATACGTTGGTCTCTCGGCGTTGCTTCCCCAGAATCGGAGGACTGGAAGGGATCTCGAGAGGTCAGCTAGACCCGTCCCCTGCACTCAGGGCAGGACTAGGGGGGATTTATCCTTGCAGGATAACCGAGGTGCTTTTTGGTGTGTCTGCTTTCTCCGAGAAGGCGGCTGCTTCTAACCCAGACGGGCTTACGTCATGGCAGGGGTTCCTGTTCCTGTTGGAAAGCATCTGCCTCTTTGGTTTGAAGGTTGGCGCCTACTTTCTGGATGGGATTTAGAGGGGCACTATTTTGTGACTTTTTGGGGTGGGGGGGAGGTGTGTGATTTCTCCGCCATCCTTTGTAGCAGCAGTTGCGAAACATGGCGTGTAATTGGCGTAAGACGCACACAGGCCGAGAGCGAAGCTGAACCAGCAAATGTTTGAAACGCATGCGGAGATGGGCACGGAGTGGGAATCTGCTCCGGGGGCTCCCGTGCGCAGTGAGCTGACAAGCTCTGCCCGGGTAGACGCGGCGTCTCGAAGACTTTTTAAAGCAGATTCCAAGCAGAATTCAGGCTTTTGAATTTCTTCTACGAGAGGGGAGAGCTGGGCCACTTTTCCGCTGATTTCAGTTGTCGCAAGAGAGAGATTTTTAAGGCCGGAAGGGACCGTTGTGATTGTCAAAAGGTGAGATTTTCAAAAGTGCCCGAGTCACCTTTGAAAATGGGACTTAAGTTTTCCTAAGTAAGTTAGGGGGAAATTTTCACAAGACCCCAGTTCTGACCTCGCGTAGACCGTGGGCAAAGGAATTTCACCTACGGATTCCTGCCTCGAGCCCGTAACGTCTGGCCGAGCTACAGGGGGCGTTTTAGAAAGACATCGAGTCTCTCGTGCTGGAGAATCTTCCCCATCCCTTGGTTAATTTGGCGGCACGTCAGCGGTTTGTGCCTCGGTTTCCCTTCCCTCCCACCCCCACTAGCTAGCCATCCTTCCTTTCTCCAGCCAGTCTGTTTAAAACGGCAAGCTCTCCTGGGCAGGGAGCGTCCGGGAGAGAGGATGGGAGCGCGTGTTCGGATACGTACAGCTCCCGGCGCAACGTGGCCCCAGACTCCGTTAGGGACCCAGTGGTGGGCCCGACAAACTTGTCTGTTTTCGTTCCGCTCCCCTGCTGCTGCCGGGGCCTCGGCCCCGTGCTCTCAGCCGCCCAGAGGAAACCAACTCCCCTGTTTTCAGCCGGGGAAGTCAGCCTGCGGGGAAGCCGGCTTTTCCTGCGGGGCCACGCCTGGTTTCGGTCTTGTCTCATCCCGGCGTGCGCGCAAGGGAAAACCCACTGTGCTCCAGGCTTTTTCATGTGCCTTGTGAGGCTGGAATGGGAGATCTGGGTGCAGTGAGGGGTTGTCTAGATTCGTAGGGTTTTTTTTTCCTAAGGCCAGAAGCAGTCATTGTAACCATCTGCCCCCATCCTCTTCCTGGGTGCTCCCGACAGGCACTTTATGATGCAACTGTTTGCTCTGGGAAGAAAGGACTTTGCTCTGCCTACAAGATCGCTGGGCGGTGAACCCACAACGCCCGGACGTCGGTCTGTGCAGCCTGTTCCCGGCAGGCGACAGTAAAAGCGATGCCCTCTGGCAGATCTCCCCCACCCCGCACCCCAGAAACATTTTCGGGGGAGCTTAAACCAATAACGTTCAGGGGGACCCGCTTTTTATTTCCGATAGACGCTTTGTCCCCTACAAAGTAGGCCCGGCCCGTGCTTTTCACGTGGGAGTCTGTTTATGGCAGGGCTGTTTGCCTCCACCCGTTTTCAGCGCCGTGGGAGTGTCTTCCTTGTAAATCGGCCAGCGGTGTCCTATAGTGGATGTCTGGGATTCTTGAGATTTTTTTTTTTTAAGGCTGGAAGGGACCATGTAATCCGACCTCCTGTAAAATATCCGCACGTAAGAGCGTCAGACCATGTCCTGTCCTGCCCGGGACCCTGTGTCCGACAGTGGCCCGTACCAGCGCCCCAGGAAAGTACCTGATTCCACCTTGTCCTCCGCTCCTGGCTTCTGGGGGTCAGAGGTCTTGTGGTGCCCTGAGCAGGGGGTTACCTCCCTGACCCGTTTGGCTACCTGTCCTTCGTGAGCGTATCTAGTTCCCTTTCGAACCCGCTTGGCCGTCACAGCATCCCCCGGCGAGGAGTTCCACAGGTTACTGGTGTGTTGTGTGACCCAGCGCTTGTGCTAAACCTGCCGCCTGTGAATTCCACCAGGTGACCTTGTGTCGCGTGAAAGCACAAAATCGCATTTCTCGCTTCGCTTTTTCCACAGCCTTTTTATGAGTTTATAAGGCCTCTCTTGCGTCGTCCCCCCTTAACGGGGGCTGTTCAGCTTGGTAAGGAGACCATCTTTGTAGTCTCTCCTTGTACGGAAGCCACTTGACTCCCCGGGGAGATCTTGGGGGGGGGGGCGGGGGGGACCCTTCTTTTTGTGTGTCTCCATTGTTACAACTGACCACTTTAATCCAACCCTTTGTTTCCTATCTTGCAACCAGTTAGTGATCCGTGAGATGTGTCTACATTGGATCAAAAAAAAACCCAAGCCCACGGTAGTGAATCTCAGACCTCGGGTTAGCCGATGGAAGACTTCAAAAACGGTGTATCTCGGGTTGTTAATAACACGGGCGGGAAATGTTTTTATTTTTTATAATTCCGTTGGATAATATCCATGTTTATCGTTAAACATTTTTCCCCTCCAGTTTTTATCTATTTAAAATTTGACAGGTGTGAAAGAACGATGGGTTTTTAAAGCCTTTTTGACTGTATTGATTTTAAATCTGCGCAGTCATGGGACATGACGGGAGCGGTCAGACAACTGTCAGTGACAGTAGACACTGATATTCAGAAAGTTACGGCTTTCTAACCGTTAGAACGCGGCACGTGGCAAACATCCTTACATCAAACGGCCAGGCTTGGAAGCGGCCTTTTTTTATGAGTCTGCCTAGCTGGAAATTTCAGTTCTGATGGAGGGGGAATATTTTTCCCCCCTTTGGGTTTCTGTGACGACCGTGAAAGTGATGTTTACCGACCAAACTGTGATTCGTCCAAACCCAAGTGTCACCTTTTTAGACCAGTCTAACAGCTTCCACGCCGGGCTTATCTGATATAATGACTGGTCCAAAAACCACACCCCGAACAGGGGATAGTTATACTGGTACAGATCCACTGTGGAGGCCGAGCCTTGGTTGCAAAAATTGCAGTTTGCACATGCTCCGGAGAGGCGGCTCAGCGCTCGGCAGCTAAATTCTAGGCGGGGGCGTGTGACTTGAAAAACAAGGGGGCGTTGCCGTTTAGGATACGCCCATTGCTGGGCTTAGTAATTGTGCTAACGCGGCGCGTTGTCGAGCCATTAAAAAGGCCGGCGATGATTTGCTGGTTTCTAGGAGCTTTGATTGCTTAATGGAGCTTGGTTGGAAGGGGAGGAATTCAAACCTGCGCCATCTCTCGAAAGCAGGATGCTCACGGTGGATGGGGAGGGTCAGCGGCGAAAGACCTTCGCGGGGGGTTGTGGGTAGCTTTTGCATTGCCGCAATTTGCGTGAAAGCGACCGGAAGACGGCTCTAAATCTGTATTTAGCCGCGCGAGCCACGTGAGGCCGCCGGCGGTGTGTCCCCCCCCCCCCCCCCCGTGCTTCGCCCGGAACAGCTGAAAACTTATTTTTAGTTCTGCCTGGATGTCCTTGTTCATCTGACGCTTTTCTCTTCCCCTTGCGGGGCCGCCGAAAAGCCCTTGGAGTCCCCTTCAGCCGGGCAAGGCAGATTTGGGTGAAATCCCTGATTCCTCAGCTCGGCCGGTGCTGCCTTCGCTGGGTGGTGGGGCCGGTGTCCTTAACTTGACGTGCGCGAAAATCCCAGGAGAGGCCAAGGCAGCGTGTGGTTTTCACGCTCCGATTTTACTCCGTTAGCTACCACCAGTTAAGAATGCACCTTCCCCCCCCCCGCACACACACCCCCGCTGAAGACACGCCCTAAAGGAGACATGGTCAAGGTAAGACGGACCCCCCGATATTGGGCCTCTCCCTATGAAATCGGGACATCGGGCCTCGGTGGAATCTCAATTCCGAATGAGTTCGGCGTTTCTCTAGTTTGCTACTGTTGGTGCGAGGGCAGGAGGCTGCAGCTGGGTCCGTTTCAGGCTGTAGATTTTTAACACGGGGGGCGGGAAATTGACCACGGAAACACCCAGGAACAAGGTGGGTTCCGCGTTCCATCCAGCTTGGCTTTCTGAGCTAGCTCAGCCATCAGCTATGGGCTGCAGGCCGGGGGCCCGTGGTCTGTGGCAGTGGGACTGGCTGAGCGTGATGGGTTCCCTGTCACTCTAGGAATCTGCTACTCCCGTTTGATTGCAAGCTGGCCGGGGCAGGGCCTCTCTCTGTGGTCTGTGTACAGCTCCTAGCACCGTGGGGCTCTCGCAGGACGGATGAGGGACACTGAGGCGCGGAGAGGAAGTGAATTGTGCCGCTCAATCCGGAACTGAATCCGGATCTCGCGAGTCCCCGCCTGGCTCCTCGGCACCACGCAACCAGCCTTGTTCTCAGTTCCCGCCGGGCCGGTGCATCGGCCGGGGCGGGGCGGAGTGGAGACTCTCTGCCAGGCGCGTGGGTGTCTGGGAGGGGACAGCCAGCCTGCGCGAAGGCTGAACGCCCCGCCCCGCCCGGCCGGGAGCGAGGTGACTCACGGCCTTTGTCCGCTCGGCACGCCCGGCCGCTGTTTGCCTCTCGGCCGGCCCCAGAGGCCGTTCCAGCTGGCGTCCTGCCCCGGGCCTGCGGCCGACGCCGCGCAGCGAGGCCGCCGTCCGCCGTCTCGCCGGTGGGAGCGTCTTCTCTGACATTGGGCTCCTGCTTGACGTTTTTGGATACTTAACAACCGGCTCTTCAAGCTAACAGAGACGGGCAGGACCCGATCTCGAGGTCCCTTCCAGCGCGAAATTTCTGTGCTGGTGCCGAGGCCGCTGAGCTTTCCGGGAGGCAGCCCAGCGGAGGAGCGTTTGGAAGGGGGATCACGTGGTAGCTCCATGCCCGCGCACGGGGCACGTGGGAGGTGGTAGGGAGATGAGGGGGTACCCCGCGTTGACGTACGTTTGTCACTTGCGCTGGGTGCCGGAGCGAGGACCCTCCAAGGATTTATCATCCCGCCCCTCCAGTTTACAGGTGGGGAAACTGAGGCAGAGGAGCGCGAGCGTTGAAGACGAAGAGAGGAAAATCTGCAGCCGTTCTGTAAATCGGTGGTGAGGACTCCAGTCTCCAAAAGGCTGGGGGCAGCCTTAGAACAGGGGCCTCGGAGACGAGCGATTGAAAACGATCTGGAAAGCGTGAAAAGTTTGGGGGTTTGCTTGCTCCAGGAAGGGGGCATCGTCTCTAAGGTGATAATCGGGGGAGAGACGGTAGAGCTTCTGTTTCCCCTGCCTAGCACAAGACGAAGGGAGTCGTCCCCCCCCCGGCCAGCGCTTGGGGGGAATAAAGACGTCATGATGTTCGGCAGAAAAATCGGTCTCAGAAACGGCTGAATCGGGTTTGGCTGAAATTTCTCGGCAGAATGCAGCCTCAAGCGGACTCCTGGCGCCCGGGGAACCGTCCGCGAAGACGACGACGATCGCTTTTGCCAAATGTTAATCGACTGAAAACAGGATCTTATCCTGGGAAGCGTTGAGTAACCTTAGTAACGCGCCGGGCCACCAGCTCTGCGTATATCACGCTTCTTTGCTGCCCATCCCTTCGGCGTCTGGGCTCGTCTGTGGTATCCCACAAGGTGCTTTTTGACCGTCCCAACGCAGAGCAGATGATGGCCGAGCGAGAGGCCGGCGGATTAGCATGAGACAAGTTAAATTCCTTTAAATCCTGATTTAAATCATTAGTCAGGAAGACGCGATTTAATCACGGATTGCGACATAAAAGTGCCTCCTGGTTGGTATCACCTTTAAGACGTATTCTTCCCAACTCCGAGATAGAGGTAGGTTTCGTTTTTAGAAGGTACCCGCTCTGCGTGATTTATTTTGAAAACTTCCCGGCTGAGTTTTACGGCTATAGCAGAAAACGAAGGCTGGGTTGCTTGTTTCATTTGCCCAAGGTAACTGAAGCCGATATTTATGAAGTCATTGGGAGGTGAACTTTCTCCGATTTCAATAGGTTAATGATTAATATTTGGAGGGTTTTCTGGCCAAGTTGTATTAGGAGGAGACCATCACCAGACAGACATTTCAAGTGTTTTATTTAACTAAAACAACAATGTTTAAGTATTCTGGATGTTTGTCTTCAACAGCAAACAGATAATATTGTAACAAAAAAGCACAGGCCCCTCGCTTCTCACATTTATCTGCAGATGCCTTCTCCTTGTCCAGTTCTATTCCACCCCCAACAATCTTCTATTCGTCGGACTTTTTGAAACTTTGCACTTTTAGAGAGAGGGATTGACTCTGTGTTCACACATTTGCACAGGGACAATAGGGTTGAGGTCCTGTTATTTCTCACCTCTATAGATGATTTATTTAAAAACGTTTTTGCTGTTCACAAGCATGTTCGCTCTGGAGACACAAATCCACAGTTGGAGAACTGCAAAACTATCTTCAGATAGGGTTTTTTCCCCTCAAAAAAGCATTTTATCAAAAAAATTCAGATTTTGAATAATAAAAAAAAATCCGAGGAAAAGCGTGACGCCCGCGGGGCTTCTGGGAGTCGCGGAGATCCATCTAGGCAGCACCCCGGGTCCATCCATCCAGCCTCCCGTCTGTAATACCCAATGCTTCAGCGAGTAAAGTGTAAGGACCCCGCGGTAACCGTGTCCCGTCCGCCCCATAGGTCTCGTCCTAATCTCGAACGCTTAGGGAACGGCTCCAGATGGCTCCCTCTGCATTAACCGTCACAACTCGGGCGATTCCAGATAAACCTCTGGTTCTGGCTACGTTCTCTGCCTCGGTGGTATCCTGAGGCAGTGAGTCCCACAGGTTAACAGTGTGTTGTCGGGGCGGGGGGAGCATTTTGTTTGCTCGCAGTCCTGAAGTTGTTGCCTTTTCAATTGGGGTGGACGGCCCCTTGCCTCTTGTGTTAAGAGACGGGGAGAACCCGTCTGCCTTTTCCATCCCAGTCGGTATTTTATAACCTGTTATCCTGTTTCCTCTAAGGCGCGTGACCCCAATCTCTCCTCACAGAGTTTGTCCCGGGCCCCTAATGGTTCTCCGAACCCTCGTTAATTCTGTGGGGAGCCCCAGGGAGGGACGGGATCCACGGAGGCGAAAGGTTTGAGGATGGAGTTTGCGAAGGGGACGGTACGACAGGTGGCCCGCGACTCTTCTGTCGGTGTGGGGACTCTGTCGCCGTGTTGAAAAACGATGCCTGTGTCCCGTGCCGACGGGGCTGATTTCCCGCCCGCGCTGCGCATCGCCCGGGGCAGTGACCCGTTGCTTGGCCTCACACAAGCGTTGGTGAACCGCCTTGTGCGTCACCACCTGGGGAACTTGAAGGAAGGTGGGTGGAATTGGTGTTAGCCGTGGGATTAGGAGCCAGGCTGTTTTCAGTCCCCGAGTGACGGCAAGACATGCACCTGCCTTTTCCTCTCGCGGCTTCGCTTGGGGTAGGCTGTAGGATTTCTGTAGGGGAACCCGCTGGGCCCCGAGATCCTTCACAGACCAGGGGGTCATCAAAGTGATTTACCGTACGTGCTACAGCGCCCCCTGCTGACACGCTGGCCACCTCCCGCCCTTGGGGGTGATCATGGTAACCTCAGGAGCTTTAAAAGCTGGGACGGGGGGGCTGGTGGGTTAGAGCAGGGGGGGCTGGGAGCCAGGACTCCTGGGTTCTCTCTCTGCTCTGGGGGGCGAGTGGGGGCTGGTGGGTAAAGCAGGGGGTCCTGCCTGAGCTTAGGGCCTGGTTCGAGCTCTCTACAAACAAGTCCTGCCCAGCTCCCTGCTAGGATCCGGCTTCCCCCCCCCCCCCGATGAGAATCCCTCTGGCACTTTTATTGGCGCCGTGGGGTACAGGTGGGGAAACCGAGGCACGGGGGTGGGGCAGGTCGCTCGTGCGAGGTCGCCAAGCTCGCCCCAGGGCGCCCTCCCAGCCCCGGTGTGGGGAGAGCCGACGGCCTCGTGGCTTTGCCGGTCACCGCTCGGCAGCGGGGACCGGGGGGTGCGTTCGCTGGGCGGCACCGTGGTAACGGTTTGCGTGTCTCTCTCTCTCTCTCGCAGGACGGCCCCGTGATCTCTGGCGGCGAGCGCTGAGGGGCAGGGGAGAGCCGCCATGGCCGGCGCCTCCGTCAAAGTAGCCGTAAGAGTTCGGCCTTTCAGCTCCCGGGAGATCAGCCGGGACGCGAAATGCGTCATCCAGATGCAAGGGAAAACCACGTGTAAGTCCCCTGGGGAGGGCGGGGCGGACTCGCCGGGCTCGGGCCGGAGGCCAGGCAGGGGCTTGGCTTAAAAAGGGGCTCCCTGCCTCAGTTTCCCCAAACAGCACTGCCGCCGCTTGGGGATCGTTTTCCTGGGCCGCCGAGGTCAGGAAGGGAGATTCTCTCTCCGCCCCGATTGCCCGGACGTCCCTGGGCTTTCTCCTTCCTCTGAAGTAGCAGGAGTGGGCCAGGGATTTGGGGTACCAGGCGGGGGGTGGGGGGGTCTGGCTCCCATACTCCGGGTCTAACCAATCACTGTCTAACTTGTCCCCAGCTCAGATTGGCAGGGACCCGGGGACGGTTTTTCCCCGCCCCCTCTGCGGGTATCTGTGTTCTGCTTCTCTCTTCCCCGGGCGGGGGCCCGGGAACGCGGCCCTGCCCCGAATTCCCTGCAAGGGACCCGGCACCGCCCTGGCCCTGGTGTCGCAAGCTGCCGTCTCTCCGGTTATACCAGCCCTGGCTCCCACTACTCCGTTCCTGAGCCGGCGGCATGACCGCGCCCCCGCCGGCTGCTCTCACCTGCCCGGGGAAGCCGGGCATGAAAACCCAGAGTGCAGGGGGGCTCCGGATCCCCGCCCCTTGCCGGGCAGGATAGGATGAATCTTGGGGTGGCTGGGATCATGGGGTAACCCTGGGGCGGGGGGGAGTTTGCTGCTGCGTCACTTCCATCTCTCGGCCGGTAGCTGGTAGGAGAGAGCGAAACCGGCAGCGCCACCCCCAAGGAACATAAATCCGCCACAAGGTGGCGCTGCTGCGTAGTCTGATAACTTCCCCGTGTGCGAGCAAGTGTGGAGCACTTGGAGACATGCTGGGGGTGGGGGGGGTTTCAGTGTAAGACTCCCTGGGGAGGGAGTGCCCAACCCCCCGGGTGAGGTTCTCTGGCCCGGGCCGTACAGGAGGTCGGACTGCGCTGGTTCCTTCTGGCCTCGGACACTCACTTCTCCCCGTGCCACGTCGGGCAGGGAAACTGAGGCCCGGAGGTGCAGAGTCTGTGGCAGAGCGAAAGGTTTACGGGTGAGCTCCGGAAAGGCCCCTCTGGTCTGGCCTGGATTCGTCAGCCGGCCTGAGACTTCCCCTGGCCCTAAAAAATAATCAATGGGGGGGATTTTTATTTTTTTTTAAATTTCCCGTTAGCTGAGAACTAGAGACTGGCGATCCCTTTGCGAAAAGGGAAGCAGAGACCGCCCTGTAATTCCCATGACTCCGGCAGCTGGGGCTTTGCCAATCCCCCAGTGCAAGGGTGGGAATGAAGGGAGCTGCTAACAGGGAAGGTGGAAGGGGGTGAAGAAGGGAGAGTGTTTGTTTTCTCCCGGGCTGAGTGTGGAGCGCAGGGGGTGTCCGCTCGGAGCGGGCGGTGGGGTGTCTGTGTGTCAGAGACCCCTACAGGCCATGCTGGCTTGGAGACATCCAGGACTCCTGGCCCCCAGCCCCCCAGCTCTGACCCACCAGCCCCCACTGCCCTCCCAGAGCCGGGGAGAGAACCCAGGAGTCCTGGCTCCCGGCCC
>ML129515.1:139512-191766 GCA_003846335.1 Cuora mccordi | reverse complement strand
TCACAGACAAGGTCAGCTCCCAGACAGCTGCACTCTGCAGCACGGTATGGGGAGGAGGTGACCAGCTCTCTGTGGAGAAAGAAGTAGTTTACGACTATTTAGAAAAGCTGGATGAGCACAAGTCCATGGGGCTGGATGCACTGCATCTGAGGGTGCTAAAGGAGCTGGTCGATGAGATTGCAGAGTCATTAGCCATTATCTTTGAAAAATCATGGCGATCGGGGGAGGTCCCGGATGACTGGAAAAAAAGCTAATGTAGTGCCCATCTTTAAAAAAGGGAAGAAGGAAGATCCAGGGAACTACAGGCCAGTCAGTCCCTGGAAAAATCATAGAACAGGTCCTCAAGGAATCAATTCTGAACCACTTAAAGGAGGGGAAAGTGATCAGGAACAGTCAGCATGGATTCACCACGGGCAAGTCATGCCTGACTAACCTAATTGCCTTCTATGATGAGATAACCGGCTCTGTGGATGAGGGGAAAGCAGTGGATGTGCTATTTCTGGACTTTAGCAAAACTTTTGATACAGTCTCCCACAGTATTCTTGCCAGCAAGTTAAAGAAGTATGGGCTGGATGAATGGATGGTAAGGTGGATAGAAAACTGGCTAGATGGCTCAACGGGTAGTGATCAATGTTTCCATGTCTAGTTGGCAGCCGGTATCAAGTGGAGTGCCCCAAGGGTCGGTGCTGGGGCTGGTTTTGTTCAATATCTTCATTAACGATCTGGAGGATGGTGTGGACTGCACCCTTAGCAACTTTGCAGATGACACTAAACTGGGAGGAGTGGTTGATACGCTGGAGGGTAGGGATAGGATACAGAGGGATCTAGACAAATTGGAGGATTGGGCCAAAAGAAATATGATGAGGTTCAACAAGGACAAGTGCAGAGTCCTGCACTTAGGACGGAAGAATCCCATGCAGTGCTACAGACTAGGGACTGAATGGGTGGGCAGCAGTTCTGCAGAAAAGGACCTAGGGGTTACGGTGGACAAAAAGCTGAATATGAGTCAGCAGTGTGCCCTTGTTGCCAAGAAGGCTAATGGCATTTTGGGTTGTATAAGTAGGGGCATTTCCAGCAGATCGAGGGACATGATCATTCCCCTCTATTCAGCACTGGTGAGGCCTCATTTGTAGTACTGTGTCCAGTTTTGGGCCCCACACTACAAGAAGGATGTGGATAAATTGGAGAGAGTCTAGCGGAGGGCAACAAAAATGATGAGGGGGCTGGAGCACATGACTTATGAGGAGAGGCTGAGGGAACTGAGATTGTTTAGCCTGCAGAAGAGAAGAATGAGGGGGGATTTGATAGCTGCTTTCAACTACCTAAAAGGGGGTTCCAAAGAGGATGGATCTAGACTCTTCTCAGTGGTAGAAGATGACAGAACAAGGAGTAATGGTCTCAAGTTGCAGAGGAGGAGGTTTAGGTTGGACATTAGGAAAAACTTTTTCACTAGTAGGGTGGTGAAGAACTGGAATGGGTTCCCTAGGGAGGTGGTGGAACCTCCTTCCTTAGAGGTTTTTAAGGTCAGGCTTGACAAAGCCCTGGCTGGGATGATTTAGTTGGGTTTGGTCCTGCTTTGAGCAGGGGGTTGGACTAGATGACCTCCTGAGGTCCCTTCCAACCCTGAGATTCTATGATTCTATGATGTAGAGGATGATGCAGTACAACGATGGGATCGTCCAGTGCATCACTCCCAGGCTTTAACCAGCATTGCTGAGCTGGACAACATCTTTGCAGGACAAGAAAACGGCTCTTTCAAAGGGAGAATCCCAAACCCTTCTGATGGTCAAGAGTTTCATCTGGAGTTCACTGACCCCCTCTGCTAAATCGGCATTTAGGGAACTATTTCCTCCCTCTCCACTCACTCTATTTGTTGATGTTCTGACTGGAAGTACCAGATGCATCATCACACCTGGGCTCACAAGTTCCTTCTCTCTGTGTAATTAGTTATTTACGCTCCATGCTCCAGTCCAGGAACAGAGGTGCCACACACAGAACGTGAGCAAACCCCTCTTGCAGGAATATCAGCCCAGCACCAGTGCCCAGTTCCCAGGCAGAAAACAGTGACTTTAGCAGAGCCCCAAACTTGACTATTTTCACCAGGACCCCCAAAGCATCTGCATCAGCAAACCAAGGCCCAAACAATATGTCTGCAAAGGCTGTGTGCACCCATTCCAGGGCAAGGAAATGTTGGTGTCAGACTTTGTGTAACAGCACCGCCTAGTGACTCCTGATAGAGCGACAGGAAGAAAAGGAGTACTTGTGGCCTGGTCTACACTGGGGGTGGGAGCGGTGTCGATGTAAAATATGCAACTTTAGCTATGGGAATAGCTGAAGTCGATGTATCTTATTTCAACTTACCTCCTGTCCTCGTGGTGTGTGATCGACTACTGCGGCTCCCTCTGTCGACTCTGCTACCACTGCACGCCCTAGTGGAGTACCGGGGTAGACAGGAGCACATTCAGCGGTTGATATATCACGTCTAGATGAGTCACGATCTATCGATCCCCGATAGATTGATCGCTACCCACCTATCCGGTGGGTAGTCTGGACATACCTATAGAGACTAACAAATTTATTTGAGCATAAGCTTTCATGGGCTACAGCACTAACACGGATGCTACTCTGAAACTAATGTTAGCTTTGCCTCAAGCGCTCCTGGGGACATTTCTGTCCTGCAAATCATTCTGACCTTTCATGTTTTATTTTCATCCTGAATCAGGGGGAAAAGTCAAAAATTCAGATTTTTCATGGAACAGAAATTCAGCAACATTTCAATTCCAAAACATTCAGTCCCCTTCTCAAAAGGTTTTGATTTTGAAGAAACAGCATTTTCTGACTGAAAATTCTTCTGCTGGGTATTTGTAGACCAGCTCTGCACACATCTCTACATATTGCACAGATCTCTGGCCCTGACTCAGGAAAGCTCTCAAAAGTGAGCTCAAATCCAACCTTACTCAGGCCAGCACCTATGTATGTGCTTAACTTTAAGCACCTGCTACAGTCCCATTGCTGGGACTTAAAACGGCTGTTTGAAGCTAAGTTTGTATGTGGACGCTGTCCTGAAAAGTGAAGTTTCCTGCCTTGAGGAGCTCACACTTAGAGCTGGGTGACGGGGGAATCCAGGTTTATTGCCACAAAAAACATTAAGGAAGCTATTTAATTAAAAAATTGTTATAGAAAATGTCAGTGTTTTGATGAAAAAATATTCATGAAACTCAACACAAAAAATTCATGTGGTCTCATTTTGACTACACATTTTCCTACATTTTGGGTTTTCAGACCAAAATGAGACAAAGCTGTTTGTTTCCTTTCAAAAGGACATATTCCTTCCATTTCTGGATTTTTAAAACAAAAATGTCAGTTCAAAACAAAACAAAACATTCTTTTTGAGGTCAAAATTATTTTTGTGGAAAGACGAAGAAGGTCCTTCCACGTAAACTGTTTAGTGGAAAGATTTTATTTAAATTAAAATGGTTTGGGATTTAAAAAATGTTGAGTCAAAAAAAATTGTGGGAAAACATTAACTAATTTACTCACAAAGAACAGCCAATAATGACACCCTGCAGATAACTGAGGGGTGAGCTCCCCGAGTATGTTCATGAGGACTGTAACAGGTGCGTCTGGGGCTCAACCCTCCGAGGGGAGGAGGGGAGCCACACCGGCTCGCTGGTCTCACATGGGCTCTGCCCTGTCCCTTTAAGACTAGACAACAGAGTCAGAGTCTACTGGGGCTCCGGCCTTTGGCTGCAAGGCGGAGCAGGAAACAATACAGGGGAGCTCAGGCCTCTGGTAGCAGGGCTGAGCAATAAACAGTACAAGGGAAGCTCAGGCCTCTTGCAGCAGGGCTGAGCAGTAAACAGTACAAGGGAAGCTCAGGCCTCTTGTAGCAGGGCTGAGCAGTAAACAGTACAAGGGAAGCTCAGGCCTCTGGTAGCAGGGCTGAGCAGTGTGGTGAGGGGGATAACTGCCACCCGTGAGTGGGGTGGCAGGGGGGACACAGGCCCACCCACTCCACTGTGTCCCGGCCTGGGGCCCTAGGCAGCGGTCGTTACCACTGACGGTCAGTGGGGATCCTGACCGCAACACACTGACATGGGTATTGTCTGGTCAGCAGCCTGACTGAGGTCAGCTGCTCCCGGGCCACTTCCAATATCCCCCTCAGGGCCTACCTGGTCCACGGCGTCCGGTCCCGGGAAGTCCCACTGCATGGGTTCCTCACAGCCCGGGCTGGGGGGTAGGTCTGGTAGTTCCTCGGGGAAGTCCGGCCAGTTCTGCTCCGGGGGTTCCTCGGGGTAACAGCAAGGTAGCGGGGAGGTTCCTGGTGGCTCCTCCTCGTAGGTGGCGCGGGGAAGCTCCGGCAGGTCTTCCCAGTAGCGAGCGAGGGGGGTCTCCGGCCAGCTGCCCTGGACTCCAGCGGTTTCCCCGTCAGGAGCTCCCTCAGGCAGGTCTGCTCCCCGCGGTGGCTGGGCCCAGACTGAGCTAGAATGGCCGGCTTTTATCCTTTCGGGTCGCCGCCTGACCCTCTGAGGGGCGGGCTGACCACTCTGTAGCCCTGCCCCTTCCTGTGTCCGGGGCTCAACCCTCCCCGGGGAGGAGGGGAGCCACACCGGCCCGCTACAGGACATTAGGGGTCACTTACCATGGGACCTAACCAGCTCCAGCCAGTGGGGACTTGCTGGTGGCTGCTTGGAGAGGCCATTCACATTGAGGTTCTTTCCTAGGGCCGGATCTAAAGTTCCTCTTGGGAATTATAATTCCTGCCATCGTGGTTCTGGCTGTGGTGCTTTATCTACTGGGAAAGAAAGGTGGGTATGACACTGAGGCCAAGCAGTGTTAGCAAATGTACAGACAGACGTGGTAGAGAAAACCCCTTAGATCATCTGTACCCAGTGTGTCTGGGATGAGGGGAGAGAGATGACCAAAGAGACAATGAAATAGATCATTTGTTTTTGGCTTGGAAGAAATATCAAAGGATGATGGAATGGATTATCATTGTGATTATTTATATTACAGTAGCACCTTGGAGCCCCAGTCAAGGATCAGGGACCACTGTGCTAGGCGCTGTACATTATTTATTAGGTATATTACTGCAGTGCCCTGGAGCCCCAATCAGGGATCAGGAACCCACCGCCTGCAGCACTGCACAAACCAGTAATGAAGGGGATAGTCCCTGCCCCAGAGATGGTTACAATCTAGGACTCAGTTAGGGCTGTGTGTATGGATGGAATATCAACCCGCAGGCACCTAAGGCTGTAGTTCAGGAAGGCATCTCCTAGTCAGGAATGGCCCTTATGCCTGTGCCCGTGTGTAAGTTGTTTCCTGAATCAGGATCTAACAACTCTGAAAATAGAGCTCTGGACACAGCTCTCCCGTGCAAACTCTTCCCCACACAGCATCCCCAGCCCCAAGCTTTCACAGCACTCGAGTCACCCCAACAATCTCGGGATTTGCTTAAAACTCATGGGGTTTCCAACAAGTCACCAGCGTGGGTTCTTTGTTTTTGCCTAGGGGATTTGATCATTGTGGGGTCTCTCAGGTCACATTTTCAAGCTTTTCTTCCCAAAAAGGAGGATTATAAATTTACTTTTCTTTATAATGAAAGACGAGATTCTCACTGAACTCCCTGACTCTCAGAACATCAGATGCCGTGAGACTGGCAGTTAAAGCATCACACCCAGGGACAGTCAGTGGGGCTGGTGGAGGAGAGGGCTGGACTAGGTGATGGGGATGGGGCTCTGAGCCAATACAATGAGTTTCCATCTCTCTCTCTCTCTCTCTATCTGTGCCCACGAGGAAACATGTCCACGTCTCTGATCACACTGTCTCACTGCTTCCAGTTGTGTCTCTACCAAGGGATCAAAGGTAGGAGGAGATTATTCCCTCTCCTGTCTCATTTCCATCCTGGGTCCCTTCTCTCTGCCTCACAGAACAGCCAACCACTCCAGCATCTAAGCATAGCTCAGCTTTCCTGCTGTGTGTGTGTGGAGGGGGCAGTGGTGAGGGGGATTCAGTCTGTTTGTTCTGGAGGAATTTTGGAAAAGCCCAGGACAGGATGAACTCCCTGGTGGGGGTTGGATCTGGGGGTTATGAGGAGATGCTTTAAGGAAGGGGTTTCCCAAAGCTGCATGTCCCCATCGAATTCACTGGCAGCAGAGTGAGTGTGTTTGAAAATGGTCCCTGGGTGTGCAAAAGAATGAAAGTGACGCTTTTTTACACTCAGAGGGTGCTTGGGATGTTCGATCACAAAGCGGCACCGACTGAACCATCCAGTTCCCTAGAACTGGGTCTGTTCTTCCAGAGCGGGGCTGGGAGTTGCTGGGCCTGGCTGGGAACCAAGGTTCTCCAGTCCATCCAGCTGTGGTGGGTAACACCCAATTTTTAGCTCCATCAGCTACAGCTGGTTTAGTGCCAGGGTCAGTGCGTCCACACACAAACTCGCCACGAAACATCCACAGCAGCTTCCCACACAGAGTCCATGATTTCCGTGCAGGTCTGTGCATGGGGCAGCTGTAGCGCTCTCACCCCGTGCTGGGGAGAGCCGTGAGGATTCAGAGCGCGCTGTACGTGTGAACAATGCACTGTGTAGAGGGGGCTCTGAGACCGTCACCTCTGCAGCATGGCCCGGGGTACCAACTTGCTGTCTGCTCAACACCCCGTCAGGGGGCTCTATGGGACCCCTCCCCCACCCACCACACACAGAGACCCTGCAGGGACCCCACAGAAGGTGTCTAAGGGTCACTCCCCATTACTCTGCAGCCAGCACCTGCCACTCAGGGATTCCCCCGACTCCTGCTCCCCTCCCCATCTGACTTCAGCCCGCTGGGCCCAGTGAAGCCCTTCTGAGGGCCAGGGGGCCCATACTCTAGTACTAAGCCCTGCTTGGCCGATGCTGGCCTCGCGGCCCCAGAGCTCAGAGTAGTTTCATCAGCTGCGCGTTGCCCCAAGAGGGACTCAAGAAAATCTACACAGGGGGAGAAGCCAGCACTGGGCTGGTGGGAGGGGAGAGAGAGCCAGGTGGGAGGCCAGGGAGTCCTTGGGGTGCCCAGATGAATACAAAGAGGGAAAGGCACATAGGGAAACTTTAGGCAGTTTCCAGGATCTGCCAGTGACCCCAGTCCTCCACCCCTAGCAGTGTATGTTCCCTGACTGCCTCCTGTGCCCCACTCCTGTAGGACTCCTTAGCTGCATCTCCCAAAACATCCCCTCACCCCCGCCCTCCCCCTGCTGTATGATCAGTCTCTGCCCCCAAACACTCCAACCCTGCCCTCCTGGGGTGTGGAAGCAGTTTAGCCAATGACGCTGGAAGCGGGGCTCTGAAGCTGCATTTTCACACTATGCAAAGGCATTAAAGTTGAGCCTTAACAATCAACATTGAGCCTGTCTACACTGAGCAGACCTGGGCCAAAAATCCAGTTTTATTTGGGTGAAAAAATTAAAAAAAAAAACTTGGTTCAAATTTTGTTCAAAATTTTTCACAGAAAATGGAGTTTTTCTGACAAAAAAAATCAAAATGAAACAGGACAAAATGTCAATTCAAAAGAAAAAATCAACATTTTCTTTTATGATTTTTTAAATTGAAAATTTCATTAAATCAAAGAGTTTTGGCCAAACGTTTGATTTTGGTTAAACTATTGTTCATGGAAAAAAATTCTGTGGAAAAATGTCACCCAGTTCTAACTTTGTGAAAACGACAGAATTCTCTTCAACTTCTGTCCTGAGATGTCAGGGATTTTCAGTTCCTCCCAATCTTAACTCCACACTGACCTAGTGGGGTTTGGGTGGTTGGTTTCTTGGCCATTTTGCTGAAGTAGAACAGGATTTTCAAGTCTCATCTTTATTAGAATTTGTCTCCATAAATGATGAACCCGCCATGTTCCCTGATTAACCAGAAGTAGGGTTTGCTGTCTTTCCACTGAGTACGAGCTGAAAGGAGATGTAAGGTCCTAGCAGGAGAACCAGGCATGGGAAGAATTCTATTCACAGCTGGATCTCTGAAAACAGACTCAGTTTCACCAAGGTGACATGCAGAGAGCATGCGGCATCACTGATACTCCCTGTCCTTATTACTCCCCGCAGGGAACGAGTCCAGTGTGACACCAGCAACGCTCCAGAAGATCATCTTCAGTGTAAGAGCTTTTTGATCAGACTGTCTGACTAAGAGTTAGAACAACAATCTCCCGGTGATAAAAGTCCCTTAGGGGATTGAGCCAAAGTGTTACCACTTCCCATTCTTCACTGAAAGGACACATCGCCGGGGAAAGCTCCCATTGGAAAGTGTTCCACCACCTTCATTGGGAGCTGAGTCTGCCCCATGCTGACCAGTATTTCCTGTCCTGTGCGAACATGGACTGGGATGTGACAACACAGCAATAAACCCCAACAGATGATGCCTTGGCAGGCAATTGGTGCTCACCCGTTGGCTGTATTGTGAGGCCCAAGGCTGAGATACATACGTGGGGGATATTCTTATCTCAGTATGTGTCATGTTAGAAGTATAAATAGAGAATATAAATGTAAAGTATAAAAAGAGAATTCTTGTTTTAAATCCCCGTAATGTCTAAGGTGTTTGGAAGCCCTGAAGAATGTAGTACCACATCCCAGAGAGAGATTTACCCCCTGAGAAGCACAGTCAATTTTAGTAATTTTAAGCTAATTTTTCATTTTTATTTAAAAAATTGAATATTAATCCAGTGGATCATTAAATCTTTGATCTGGTTAGAAAATAGGCCTTTTTACTGTGGAACATTTAAATAAAAATGAATTTTTTAGCTTTTCTCAGAATTTTCAGTGGAAAATTTCGACTTTTCAGTGAAATATCTAAAATCAAAACACTAGAGCTGAAAAAGAAAATATTTCTATTCAAATTGGTGCAAGAGTCCCCCATGGGAGCTGTAGTTCAGGTGCCTCATGCTCCTGGTCTCCTCTTTCAGTCGGGCTCTCTGGCTCTCCCATGATGCACCATGTTCTCCCAACTTGGTGAGGGGAACTAGTACATAATGGGAGTCCCTCGTTCCAGTGCATCATGGGAGATGGAGGTCAGTCAGGGATCCCAGCCTCTAGAGGAGAATATCAGCACCTGGCAACTGAAGTACAAGTCCCACATGGCACCATGCTGGTAGCTGGAATCAGAGTATTTCTGGTTTATGGCCAAAATATTTCAGTTTTAGAGCATTTGTTTTTTTAACAAAATGTTGAAATTTTCTGCTGAAACCAAACTCTGTTTGTGACGAAATAGCTCTGTGGAAACCCAGACAGACAGTTTCCCCTGAACATCTTCAACAGCCACATTAAATCCTTTTGCTTCGGTATCCCCTAGCAACCCTGATCAGGCTCCATTGAGCTCAGTGCTGCCCCCGGGGGAACCTTGCATAGGCGCCAGCTCTGTGGGTGCTCCGGGGCTGGAGCATCCATGGGAAAAACTTGTTGGGTGTTCAGGACCCATCGGCAACTCCCCGCCAGGCCCCACCCCAGCTCAACTCCGCGTCCTCCCCTGAATGCGGCACATGCCCGCTTTTCCCCCCTAGTTCCCAGTGCTTGTGCCATGAAACAGCTGTTTAATGCAACTGAGAGGGGGAACGTGGCACGCTCGGGGAAGAGGTGGGGCTGAGGCGGGGACTTGGGGAAGGGGTCCAATAGGGGCAGGGAGGGGGAAGAGTTGGGGCGGGGACTTTGAGGAAGGGGTTGGACTGGGGGTGGAGCAGGGAAAGGGTTGAGTCGGGCCGTAGCTGGGGGCAGGGGGGTGCAAGCTCCCACTGACGCTGAGGAAAGTTGGCGCCTATAGCGCTCTGCTCTGGCTGGGGGAGAGGTGGGAGCTGGGGGGTTATAATTCATGCTCCGCGAGTTGCCTTCCCTTAAGGGCATTTACAGCCAAGTGACCATGTGTAACTGTCATTCTCTCCCCAGATGCCACTGTGAATTGGGTGGGAAGCTCCAGGGTGAGTCGCAGGTTCTACTAATCACAAAGGGACGTAATAGAAAAGAGAGATTTTTTGTGTGTGTTCCAGCTCAGCAGTGAGCATGTGGGTTTGGAACATGGATTTACTCAGGATTCCCAGGCTTCAGGTTGTGTCTGTTACCCTGGTCTCACTGCTGCTGCCCCAGATCTCCACCCAGGATCAGGTAGCTTCCTCTCATATGTGCTGTTACCCTGGCCAGTCAGGCCCTGGACCCTTCACGGACACACAGACAAGGATCCAGGCAAGAGGAAAACATCCTTTCCAAACTCCACTCCACAGTGATAGGGGAGAATCCCCCATTGCCTGAAAAAAAAATCTATCTGGCTACAGAGAGGCTTCCCCCCTCCCACTCCTACCCCCAAGTCTGTGCAGTGAGACAAACAACCAAGTCAGAGATGTTCAGGGTTTCAAATTTCTCATTAAAACTACTGGGAACTGGATGTTCAAATCCTCCAGGCGGGTTTGAAAACCTTCCTAATGTTACCCATGTGGGAATTGGCTGTAGTGAGATGGCTCCTATTAGTGAAGCCCCAGCACCACTTGCTGATAACCCACATCACCACAGACCTCCCGAAGGGGAAGGAAGACAGGAAAGAGGTGAAATCCTGGGAGTTTCACGTTGACTTCAATGGAGCAGGATTTCCCCCAGTGGGTTAGCATGTGATGTAGTTGTCAGTGGGGCGTGCACAATCTCACACTGCCAGCAGCGGCTGTGCGGTGGTGAACACACCCTGGGTATCATGTTAGTGGCAGGGAAAGCTGCTAACACAGAGCTTCCTTCCACCAATTGCTTACTTCTAATAATTATTTGTCCGTATTCCAATCAATATTGACAATGAACAATAACCTTGGATTTTTATTCATCCTCCCTGTATACTGCATGGGAGTAGTTTGGGTCACACAAGTTTTATTTTTTTATTATTACTTTTAATATGTATCTCTTTATTGAGAGTTTAAAGGAATTTCACAAAGGGAACAGCTCTGTGATGCCAATATGCAGAGATATCTGGTCTCCCCGGAGTTAAGGTTAAAGTTAACATTCCAATATCAGCCTGATTGACACATCCCGCCTCTCTTCTACAAAATCAATCCAGTCAATCAATCCTCTCCCAACTGGGAGAGTTTGTCCTAAAAGCCTGAGACAAAGAACTTAAGTGATCTCAGAGAGATGGAGTCTCATTCACTTGCCAGAGATTCCCCTAGTATTATACATTACTGTGTTTTATCTCAAAGCATCCACCACCTCAGAGAGAAGAGACACCAACCTATGCGACCATCAATCCGCGACAGGGCAGATGTCATTAATGTTCCACTTACTGAAATGCAGGACTCACCAGTACGCAGCTGCGTCACAGAACCTCCAAAGGGGCCGTATAGCAAAAAAGTTGGAGACCTTCTCCGGGGCCGCAGCTGGACAATGCACAGCGCCCAATGTGCTGTATGACACTGGAATATTTTTAGGGCAAATGCAGCCTGTTTGCCTTTTGGAAAAAAAGTTTCTTCTGAATAAAATTGGAAAAATATCCAAACTCTGTATTCCTACCTCCTAACTCTTTATATTGACATCTCAGCTCCCAAGTTCTCTCAGCTCTGTTCAGAGATTCCATTGCCAAACCAAAGAAATCAACAGGCAGCCACCCCCAAATCCCCAAATTATTTTAAGAATTCATGAGGTTTTTTTTTAATTATGCAGTTTGCTTGCTTCTATTTGACTTGTGGTGTTTGAGTTTTTGGAGGTCAGGTTTTCCAGGTGTTCTCCACACCCAGGAGGGTTAGTGTAACAGGTGCGTCCGGGGCTCAACCCTCCGAGGGGAAGAGGGGAGCCACACCGGCCTGCTGGTCTCACGTGGGCTCTGCCCTGTCCCTTGAAGGCTAGACCACAGAGTCAGAGTCTACTGGGGCTCCGGCCTTTGGCTGCAAGGCGGAGCAATAAACAGTACAAGGGAGCTCAGGCCTCTTGCAGCAGGGCTAAGCAATAAACAGTACAAGGGAGCTCAGGCTTCTTAGAATCATAGAATCATAGAACTTAAGATCAGAAGGGAACATTATGATCATCTAGTCTGACCTCCCGCAAGATGCAGGCCACAAAAGCTGACCCACCCACTCCTGAAATAATTCTCTCCCTTGACTCAGCTGTTGAAGTCCCCAAATCCTGATTTAAAGACTTCAAGTAGCAGATAATCCTCCAGCAAGCGACCCCTGCTCCATGCTGCGGAGGAAGGCGAAAAACCTCCAGGGCCACTGCCAATCTACCCTGGAGGAAAATTCCTTCCCGACCCCAAATATGGCGATCAGCTGAACCCCGAGCATGCGGGCAAGACTCTCCAGCCAGACACTCAGGAAAAAGACTTTCAATATCCCAACATTGACCCTCGGTACTAATTACCAGTTGTAATTACCAGTTCTTGTAGCAGGGCTGAGCAGTAAACAGTCCAAGGGAAGCTCAGGCCTCGTGTAACAGGGCTGAGCAGTGTGGTGAGGGGGATAACTGCCACCCGTGAATGGGGTGGCGGGGGGGACACAGGCCCACCCACTCCACTGTGTCCCGGCCCGGGGCCCTAGGCAGCGGTCGTTACCGCTGATGGTCAGTGGGGATCCTGACCGCAACACACTGACATGGGTATTGTCTGGTCAGCAGCCTGACTGAGGTCGGCTGCCCCCGGGCCACTTCCAATATCCCCCTCGGGGCCTACCTGGTCCACGGCGTCCGGTCCCGGGAAGTCCCGGGGTTCTTCACAACCCGGGCTGGGGGGTAGGTCTGGTAGTTCCTCGGGGAAGTCCGGGCAATTCTGCTCCGGGGGTTACTCGGGGTAACAGCAAGGTAGCGGGGAGGTTCCTGGAGGCTCCTCCTCGTAGGTGGCACGGGGAAGCTCCGGCAGGTCTTCCCAGTAGCGAGCGATGGGGGTCTCCGGCCAGTCCGGGCAGCTGCCCTGGACTCCAGCGGTTTCCCCGTCAGGAGCTCCCTCAGGCAGGTCTGCTCCCTGCGGTGGCTGGGCCCAGACTGAGCTAGAATGGCCGGCTTTTATCCTTTCGGGTCGCCGCCTGACCCTCTGAGGGGCGGGCTCACCACTCTGTAGCCCCGCCCCTTCCTGTGTCCGGGGCTCAACCCTCCCTGGGGAGGAGGGGAGCCACACTTGCCTGCTACACTCCCCTCCCCCCCCTCAAGTCTGGCTCCCACTTCTTGGGGCCAGATCCTTCCATCTCCCCAAGGCGGGATAGGAAGTCGGCATTTGCGTGGTCCTTACCTGCCCGATGCTGGATCTTAAAGGCATAGGGTTGCAAGGCTAAGTACCAACGCATGATACGGGGGTTATTACCCTTCATCCGCATTAACCACTGGAGGGGCGCATGGTCCGTGACGAGGGTGAATGGGGCGCCCAGGAGGAAAAACCGGAGGGCGTCACAGGCCCATTTCACCGCTAGGGCTTCCTTCTCGATCATGGCATAGTTCCGCTCGCGGGGGAATAATTTCCGGCTTAGGTATATTAGTGGGTGGTCCCCCCCGTCTATTTCTTGGGACAGGACCGCCCCTATGCCTGTCTCCGATGCGTCCATTTGGAGGATAAACGGCTTGTTGAAGTCCGGGCTATACAAGACCGGTTCCTGGCACAGGCGGTCCTTAAGTGTCCTGAAGGCAGCTTCACACTCGGCCGTCCACCGCACTTGTCGGGGGCTATTTTTGGTGAACAACTCAGTTAGGGGTGAGGCGATCGATGCGAACTGCGGGATAAACCGCCGATAATACCCGGCGAGGCCCAGGAATTGCCGCACTTGGCGTTTCGTCGTTGGCGTGGGACAGTCCGCTTGGGCTTGGACCTTGCCCACAAGGGGTTTTATTCGTCCTCCTCCCATGGTGTAGCCAAGATAGGTGGTCTCCTGCCATGCTATCCTACATTTCTTAGGGTTGGCGGTCAACCCTGCCTCCCGCAAGGTTCGTAGGACTGTGGCGACCCGGTTGAGGTGATCCTCGCAGCGGCGGCTATAAATTACCACGTCATCCAGGTAGGCGGCCGCGTACTCCTGGTGCGGCCGCAGGAGGTGGTCCATCAGCCGCTGGAAGGTCGCTGGACCACCATGGAGGCCGAACGGCATCCTGTTGAATTGATAAAGCCCCGATGGGGTGGCAAAGGCGGTTTTCTCTTTGGACGCTTCGTCTAGCGGGATCTGCCAATATCCTTTGCTAAGATCCAGGGTGGTGATAAATTGCGCTTCTCCCAGGCGTCCCAGGAGTTCGTCCACCCTGGGCATCGGATAGGCATCAAAACGAGAGATGGCGTTTACCCGACGGAAGTCTATACAAAATCAGCGGGTGCCGTCCGGTTTGGGTACCAGAACCACTGGACTGCGCCATTCACTGCGGGACGTCTCGATGACCCCCAAGGCCAACATGGCTCGGACCTCCTCTTCTACCTCCTGACGCATCCGGTATGGTAAGGGCCGGGTGGTTACTCTGATCGTCTTCCCTGGCTCGGTTTGGATCGTGTGACAGGCCAGGGTCGTGTACCCCGGTACCGCCGTGAAGGTTTTCCGGAAGGCCTGCAGGAGACACCTAGCCTGCTTACGCTGCTCCTCCGTGAGCGAGATGCCCAACGGGGGTTCCTCCAAGCCCCCCGTCTGGGTCACGTCCGGGCCCAGTTCTGGCTCAGGCGGGCAAGGGTCGATTAGCAGGCCCTCTCGGTCGCACCATGGCTTTAGCAGGTTGACATGGTATAACTGGGTCTTTTTCCATCGGTCGGGCTGGTGAATCTCATAGGTCACTGGTCCCACTTTCTGAACTACCTCATAAGGCCCCTGCCAGCGGGCCAACAGCTTTGACTCGCTGGATGGTAAGAGCAGTAAGACCCAGTCCCCGGGAGCAAATTCCCGGGTCTGTGCCTCTCGGTTATAATTTCGTCCCTGCCTCGCCTGAGCCGCCCTCAAATTCTCCCGGGCCAGTGTCCCGGCTTAAGTTAAGTACTCCCGCAACTGGAGGACGTACTGGAGAAGGCCCTGGGTTGGGGAGGCTGACTCTTCCCACGTTTCCCGCATTAAGTCCAGAAGGCCGCGGGGTATTCGCCCGTACAACAGTTCGAATGGGGAGAACTTGGTTGATGCTTGGGGAACCTCCCGGATGGCCAGCAACAGGGGTGGTAGGAACTGGTCCCAGTGCCGCAGTTCCCCTGAGGGGAACTTTTTCAGCATGTCCTTAAGGGTGCGGTTAAACCGCTCTACCAATCCATCGGTTTGCGGGTGGTATACAGACGCGTGGAGCTGTTTCACCCCCAGGAGCTTGCAGACCTGTTGGAGCAGCCGGGACGTAAAATTAGTGCCCTGATCCGTTAGGATTTCCTTGGGCAATCCTACTCGGGCAAAAATCTTTACCAGTTCCCCCACAATCGTCCGGGCGGTGATGCTCCACAAGGGGATGGCCTCGGGAAAACGGGAGGCATAGTCCACGAGGATGAGGACATATTGGAAGCCGGCCGCGCTCCGGGGGAGTGGGCCTATCAGGTCCATGGTGACCTGTTCAAAGGGGGTTTCGACCACCGGCATAGGGACTAAGGGCGCCTTGGGTACCCGAGGCGGAGCGGCCAGTTGACACTCCGGGCAGGAGTTGCAGTACCGTTTCACATCTTGGTGGATGCCGGGCCAAAAGAACCGCCCCAGGATTCGGGCGAGGGTCTTTTCCTGCCCTAGATGCCCAGCGGCGGGCACGTCGTGGGCCAACTGCATCACTGCCCTTCGATGGCAGCGGGGTACCAGCAACTGTGTTTGTGGTTCCTGGGTGCGAGGGTCTCGGTCGACGCGGTAGAGCCGATCCCGGCGTAGTTCAAAATGGGGCCACTGAGTGGCCCGATGAGGATCCACCACGGACCCGTCGACGGCTGCGAGTTGCTCGTAGGCCCGGCTAAGCATTGGGTCCGCGCGCTGGTCGTGGCAAAAGTTGGTGTCGAAGCGGGGTTCGGCGGGGGTTGTCCCCGGCGACCCACTAGCTTCTTGGTCTCCTCCTTCGCCCTCCTCACTGGCCTGCTCAGCCTCTGGCGGAGGTACCCGGGGTTCGGCTGCCAAACCCGGCGTCGACCGGAGGACCTCCTCGAAGGTGGGCCAATCCCATCCCAGAATCTCGGGATACTCCAGGCAGGGCGCTAAGCCGACTACTACCTGCCGGGTGATGCCCTCCACTGTTAGCCGGGCCCAAGCGCTCGGGTAGGGTCGGACGTCTCCATGGATGCATTGCAAATGTATCGGCTTCAGATGGGGGTCGGCCGGGGGTCCCAGAGTCTGGCGAACCAGGGTCTGGCCGCACCCAGAGTCAATCAGGGCCCGTGTGGCTTTGTTCTCAACCATCACCGGGATTGTGAGCTTGGGTGCCTCTGTCAGTCGGGCCCGGCCGTCCCCTGCGTAGACCTGCCCGAAACTGCAGTCCATTTCGGGACAGTCTCGTTGTATATGTCCCGCTTTCCCGCATCTAAAGCAGGGACCGAGCTCGGGGCGCCCACTCCGAGGGAGGCCTGCTCTAGTACTTCGGGGGGGACTTCGACTGGCCTTTGGAGCTCCCTGGTTGAAGGCCGGGGTAGTCAGCCGGGGAGCTGCTTCCAAGCGCGGAGTCTGGGATCCCGGTCGGGAGTCTGGCCCGTGGCCCGGGCCTTGTGGGCTGGGCAGGGTTGACATCTTCCTCTCATCACGGGGCCGTTCGGGCCCTGCGATAGGTGGCTGGAAGGTGGGCCCTATAGAGGCTTCAGTGGCCAGGAAGCCCTCCATCAGCACGACGACATCAGCTAAGGTCGTTGGCCGGTGGCGGAGTATCCATGCCCTTCCCCTGGCCGGTAGGGTATGAACAAATTGCTTTAAGACCACCTGCTCGGTGACCTCCTCCGCCGTCCTGACGTCTGGCTGCAGCCACCGGCGGCAGGCCTCCTTCAGGGTCTGGGCCACCATCCGGGGACGGGCGCCCGCAGGGTAGGTGTGCCGCCTGAATCGCTGTCTGAACGTCTCTGGGCTGACGTCCAAAGCATCCAGGACTGCAGCTTTCACACGGTCATATTCTCTGGCCTCTTCGGTCGCCAGCCCGCGGTAGGCTGCTTGGGCCATCCCGGTCAAGTAGGGGGCCAACAGAGTGGCCCATTGGTCTCTCGCCCACCCCGCGATGAGGGCCACCCGTTCAGAAGTGACCAAGAAGGCCTCGGGGTCATCATCGGGGCCCATCTTGGTCAGGCGCAGGGGGGCCGCCAAACGTGGGCCCCCCCCGCGCCCTCCCCTGCTGGCCAGTCGGCGGGGCGGGGTGCGGCCCCCAGGAGGTGCTGCAGCTGGGTCCCCAGCTGCTGGACTAGCTGCTGTTGCTGCTCCAGATGAGCTGCCTGCTGCTGCTGCTGGAGCTGGGCCGCATCTCGCTGCTGCTGCTGTTCCAGCTGGGCGGCATGCTGCTGCTGCTGCTGTAGGAGCTGAGCTGCCTGTTGCCGCTCCTGGCTTTCCACCAGCAGCTGGAACAGCCGGTCCAAATCCATTTTCCTGGCTAAGAGGGGGTGTACCGCCACCCTCTTACCGGCCCCTTCTCACAGGGGCAAGGGATCAAGTCCCTGGTCAGGTGCCACTTGTAACAGGTGCGTCCGGGGCTCAACCCTCCGAGAGGAGGAGGGGAGCCACACCGGCCTGCTGGTCTCACGTGGGCTCTGCCCTGTCCCTTTAAGGCTAGACTACAGAGTCAGAGTCTACTGGGGCTCCGGCCTTTGGCTGCAAGGCGGAGCAGGAAACAGTACAGGGGAGCTCAGGCCTCTTGTAGCAGCGCTGAGCAATAAACAGTACAAGGGAGCTCAGGCCTCTTGTGTCAGGGCTGAGCACTAAACAGTCCAAGGGAAGCTCAGGCCTCGTGTAGCACGGCTGAGCAGTGTGGTGAGGGGGATAACTGCCACCCGTGAGTGGGGTGGCAGGGGGGACACAGGCCCACCCACTCCACTGTGTCCCGGCCCGGGGCCCTAGGCAGTGGTCGTTACCGCTGACGGTCAGTGGGGATCCTGACCGCAACACACTGACATGGGTATTCTCTGGTCAGCAGCCTGACTGAGGTCAGCTGCCCCCGGGCCACTTCCAATATCCCCCTCTTGTCCTACCTGGTCCACGGCGTCCGGTCCCGGGAAGTCCCACTGCATGGGCTCGTCCCAACCCGGGCTGGGGGGTAGGTCTGGTAGTTCCTCGGGGAAGTCCAGCCAATTCTGCTCTGGGGGTTCCTCGGGGTAACAGCAAGGTAGCGGGGAGGTTCCTGGTGGCTCCTCCTCGTAGGTGGCACGGGGAAGCTCCGGCAGGTCTTCCCAGTAGCGAGCGAGGGGGGTCTCCGGCCAGCTGCCCTGGACTCCAGCGGTTTCCCCGTCAGGAGCTCCCTCAGGCAGGTCTGCTCCCTGCGGTGGCTGGGCCCAGACTGAGCTAGAATGGCCGGCTTTTATCCTTCCGGGTCGCCGCCTGACCCTCTGAGGGGCGGGCTCACCACTCTGTAGCCCTGCCCCTTCCTGTGTCCGGGGCTCAACCCTCCCCGGGGAGGAGGGGAGCCACACCGGCCTGCTACAGTTAGAAACATACACATTTCAACAGAACGCAAGATTCTGACATAATCCCAGCACCTCAGGAGTTGAGGTTAAAGAAAACAACAAATATTATGAGATGCACTGTGAAATGATGAGAACTGACAACAGTGTCAGGGTCACCTTGGAATTTTCAGGTCTGTTTAATGTCATGTAGGTTTGTAGGGATGTGATGCAATATAAATGTCAATCAAAGAGTATTAGTCACAAGCTATGGCTTGATGAAACTTTGTTTGCCTCAGCCAGAGAGTGCAGCCATGTGGATGCAAGAGAAGATCCTGCCAGTATTTGGCTCCCTGGAAAGCAGTCACTGCATGAAGCAATTACATCAATTTGGTGTAGGGATTTGAAGTTATGTTTGGCAGGAATTCTAGACTGATGGGCAGATTTCTGTAAGTGCCAGCACCCAGCAGCTGATAAAAACTCTCATTTGAGAACAGTAATTTTCTGCTGTTGGGTACTTTGGAAAATCTAACCACTGCATTTAGGTGCCCCAGAGCCCAATCTGCAAAATCTGGATGTGTTGTAACAGGGCCGGCTCCAGACCACAGCGCGCCAAGCGCGCGCTTGGGGCGGCATGCTGCGGGAAGGCGGCAGGTGGCTCCGGTGGGCCTCCCGCTGACATGCCTGTGGAGGGTCCTCTGGTCCAGCGGCTTCGGTGGAGCATCCGCAGGCGTGCCTGCGGGAGGTCCACTGGAGCTGCGGGACCAGTGGACCCTCCGCAGGCACGTTTGCAGAAGGTCCACCGAAGCCGCGGGACCGGCAACCGCCAGAGTGCCCCCCGCGGCGTGCCGCCCTGCTTGGGGCGGCGCAATTCCTAGAGCCGCCCCTGGTTGTGGGCTTTGAAATGAGTGATATTGGCCCTACTGCTGGTACAGTCACACCTGAGCGATGTCTCTGGATCATGCTGCAGACTGATGGATTTGGGAATCATTTTTTCACTCTTGTTCCTTTGATTTTTGTTGCTAGTTCAAGATCTTTGAACCTTTGGGAGTGTGTTTAACTATCCAGAGAAAAGGGCCGGCTCTACTGTTTTCGCTGCCCCAGGCAGCATGCCAAATTACCACTGCGGACGGCAGGAGCAATCCATGTGTTGTTAGGGCGGCACGCACGTTTCCGCGGAGGCGGTAATACAGCGGCAGCTTCTGTCTTTGTCCGGAAGACAGAAGCTGTGCCGCCGCGGACAGCTGAACATAGAAACTGCCGCCAAATTGCCGCCGCCGCGGAAATGCGCGTGCCTCCCTAATGGCACACAGACGGCCCCCGCCATCGGTGGTGGCAATTCTGCGCGCTGCTTGGGGGCAAAAACACATGGACTGCCGCCCCTTGCAGATTGCTGCCCCAAGCACGTGCTTGGAATGTTGGTGCCTGGAGCCGGCCCTATCAGAGAAGCACTTTCCTGCGGGGTTTTGAGCTTCCTGACACATTTCCAGTGCGACTCAGGGCAGCTTTCAACTTTCAGGTAATTAAGAAAATGAATTATGCAAAAGGAAATAAAAGCATCATCTTCTTTGTGATCAAAGTCTTCTACTTCAGGGTTATGCAGATGATAACCCACTTCCTTTCCTCCCTCTGAGCTGGCTTTTCTGCCCGTCAGAGTTGGCAGCAACAAGGGCCGGGTTCAGTATCCAGGGGTTCCGTTTCAATAATGCAATGCAAAACCGGCTCGAGCCCCCACCCAGTGACCTGGGACAATTACATATCACCCCCCAGGTGTCTCTAAGAGGCAAAACATCCCCTCTCGCAAGCATGGAGTCTGCATGTAGCAAAATCCTTTTAATAAAGAAGGGAAACAATGCGGCATTAAGTTGGGGAAACACCACAAACAAGATTCATAACACATACCATGAGCAAAAGACCCACCCCCAAGTAAGTTTGTCAGTGTCCTTTTCCCCTCAGGGTCTTAAGTCCAGCAACCCAACAGTCATCCCACCCCCAATTTCTGTCCTTGGTCAGTGCAGCCCCCAGAGTTCAGAAGTTCATCTGCAGAGTTTTACCCTCCCAGCCAGGGTGGAAGGGGAAGGAGGTATGGGAGGCAGCTTACATGCGCCGCTGCTCGCTGCTCGGGTCAACAGCCAATTGCCACACCTCTCTGTGGGGTTCTTCTTCAATCTTCACTGCCAGCTGTCCTGCTGGGCATGCCTCTCCGCTAGCTGTGCCTCTCCGCTAGCCATCCTAGCCACTCACCAATAGGTCTTCAATGCCACCCCACCCCCCGGCCGTTAACATAGCTTTCAGTGATTTCAGCTGTTAGTAGGGATGCCCCAGTTCTAGGACACTCAGAACCACTTGCCCAAAGTAGGTCTAATGCTTAGATCTAGGATCTAGTGATTTCAGCTCTCCAGGATATAACAACACTCCTACTAGAATCAAAATTGGCTTTATTATTACACACTGGAGAAAGAAAACATCAAAGTGACATTTAGGGCACCACACAACCAGATACTGATACCCATTCCTTCCTTCTCTCTCAATTCACTGTGTTTGGGAACCCATGTCCCTTGCTTAGCACTGCTTAGTTGAGGGCAAGTCCTTCCATCATAAAATGCAAAGTACAGTTCTACTGTCCTTGATTCACATAACTGGGATGACAAAACTTTACTACTCCTGCCCTGATAACAAGGAGACTGGGGGTCCCAAAACAGTCAAAGTGACCATTTGGTAAGCAGTCCCATCTTGCTAGGTGGGGTGGGTGTGCCCATGCAAACAAGATCAGCCCCTGAAGTCCTTTTCCACAACTTACCACCAGAATGTCATGGTAGAGCTCATTCTGACTCTGCTTATACTTACCTTTGCGCCTCTCAGCACTCAAAAATCACAAGTCAGGCCACTCAAATGATGAGATTGGCTTAAAGAACAAGAGACTTTCAGAAATAATCAGTGTTGGGTTTTCTATTTGCTTCCTGGTGTTGGAGCCTTTAAAGTTTTATCTACACAATGATGCTCAGGAACATTAATCTGACTTAACTAAAGGTATGCATTGAAAGTGGATTGGTTAAATTGCATTACATTCCTGTGTGGACTCTCTTATGCAGAATTAAACCCTTAATTCAACTGATAGCTAAACTCACTTCCAAAGTGAACTAAATTGTGAGTGGGAGAGTGGAGAGGGGCTTCGGGAAATACCATGGAGGAGCTCAAAGCAGGGTGTTGAGGAGACACCATTGCTCAGTGCTGCACAATAGGCCCCTGCTGTAACAGGTAACTGCTGTAGCCTCCTTCAGTTTCTTCCTCCCTTCCCGGGATGGTGATGCTGTCAGTCACTCTGCTCACTCCTACCTAGGCCAGGGCCACACAAAGTTCTGTCAGATCTTAGCTCTGCCACAAATGTCCTAGACAGAATTGACAGACAGACAGCCCAGCCTAGCCCAGCCTCTTCCTTCTGTACAAATAATCCCCCCTTGCAGAGAGACTCTATGAATAGGGAGAAAGGATGGGCTCATGGTTAAGGCACCGGCATGGTACTTCTGGGAGACAGGGATTGAATTCCCAACTCGGCTACATGTAAGGCGACTGTTGGTCCTTTACTAAAACTCAGTGGGGATTTTTTGGTTGGGTACCTCCCAGTACTAAGGGGAAGGGTCAATGGGAAATCAGGAGCCTGAGACTGACAGTCTCCAAGGGTAATGGGGAGAGGACAATGCTCCAGGTCAGCCTGATTGACAAGGCAGGCAGGCTAATGAAGCAGTCAGGAGGCCAGGGGGTCCCATCCTCTGTGTGAGCTGGAGCTAGCTGGGCCAGCATGGGTCAGAGCTAAGGAGAGATCAAGGAGTCATAGGTGGTGGGTGACCCAAGGGCTTGGGGACGCTAACCCCCGCAGGCCCCACCCCTTCAGTCGGGGCCCCCTCTCTCTTCCCCCACCAGAGCCCAGACACACACACCCCACCAGCCCCAGGCTGTCCAAGTGCCAGCCCCCAGCCCGAGCCCCGGAGTGGCGGGCAGGCAGGCAGCTGGGCATGGCCCCCAGTGCTGTGGGCAGGTGGGCAGCAGAGCTCCCAGCCCAGAATTGCCATGTGAGCGAGTGGTGCAAGCACCAGCTCCAGCCGCATGGCATCTCTGTCTGCAGGCCGGCCCCCAGTAGCCCCAGCCCAGGTTAAGGGTGCTGTAGCCCTCCCAAAAGTGGAGGGGGGCCAGGGGCCCTCGCCTGAGGTGGAGGTGAAGGCAGGCAGCCCCCTGCCTGTGTCCAAGGCCCCCCCACCCAGGGCAGGTGGAGGGGCCCAGGCTCCCCACAGCTGCCTGTGCAGCTCTCCCCAACCTGACTCTGGCCAGGGGGAGGGGGTCTCAGATCTGCAGCCCAGCAATGATAAGAACCAGTTGGGCAGTCATGGGGAGCCTCTGTGACCCCTCCACATGCCTGGGGTTTGGGCTGAGAGCAGCCCCCAGACTATGTCCCCGCCACCAGGCTCCCCACCCACCCGGGGCAGGAGGAGGGTCTGTGACTCCATGACTCCTCACAGCTGCCCGTGCGCGGCTCTTACCATGGCAGGGCTGCAGCTCTGAGGCCCCACCCCTAGTCGGAGCTGGGTTAGGGCAGCTGTGGGAGCCGGCATGGAGTTGAGTACCCGCCTCCTACCCTGGGTGGCCGGGGAGCCCAGGGGGCAGGAACAAAGGCTGGAGACTTCTCTCAGCCTCCCCACACCCCAGGCAGGTGGAGGGTCTGCCACGGCTCCCCACAGTTGCCTGGGCTCCCCAGCGGAGCTCAGCGCTAGCCTGGCCAGGGCTGAGGCCTCAGGAACGGGGAAGAGGAAGGGAAGGGGGAGGGTCCGCCCCAGTCAGGGCCGGCTCCAGGCACCAGCGCAGGAAGCAGGTGCTTTGGGCGGCAAAGGGGAAGGGGTGGAACGTCCAGGTCTTCGACAGCAATTTGGCGGCAGGTCCCTGGGTCTCTCTCAGAGGGAAGGACCGGCCGCCGAATTGCCACCAAAGAACGAAGTGGTGCGGCAGAGCTGCCGCCGAAATGCCACCAATCACGGATTTTTTTTTCTTCACAGCTTGTGGTAGCGAAAAAGCTCTAGCCGGCCCTGGCCCTGGTGAAAAGTGGACGGGCCAGACCCATCCACTTTCAAAAAGTGGGAAGATTCCCCTCCCAGATTCTGGTGCCACTGGCCCAGGGTCCTGGCAGAAAAGCATGGCAGAAAGCAGGAGGGGGCATCTGGGAATGGAGTGTGGACAGGGCCACGCAGGCCGTTTGAGTGGCTTAGCCTTCCCCTGCCTCTGATACCCACTGCCTATGCAAGGAGAGGAGCTGAGCTGGGAGCAGAGCTGTACAAACTGGAGCCAGAGAGAATCAGAAAAGCAGCCCAGGGAGCAGATCTGTGCTGGGAGCAGAGCCGTAGTAGCAAGAGCCAGAGAGAACCAGAGAAGCAGCCCAGGGAGCACATCTGTGCTGGGAGCAGAGCTGTAGCAACCAGAACCAGAGAGAACAGAAAAGCAGCGCAGGGAGCTGGAGGCAGAGCAGCTGCAGCAGTGCTGGGGCTGGAGTTCGGGCTGCAGCCATCTGGAGCTGGTTGCAGTGAATAGTTGGGGAAAGGGCCAGGGCAGAGGGCCCAGGGCAGGAAAATGCCACCAGTCAAGAGGCCTTGTAGGCCAGACTTGGAGGGGGATTGTAACTGTGATGCGGTGGGCCGACGCTGGGAAGAAGAGCTCTGCCACCTGGAACCTCAGGGAGTGTGGCCAGAGCAAGTGTCTGAATCCCAGAATCTCTACAGTACAGCCAGGGCCTGGGAGGGTTCCTGGTACATGTGAGGAATAGACTGTGAACTGCCCTTACATTTCTGCGATGGCTGTTTGTGATGTTCCCGTACCACAGAGCAGGGTGATGTGTTTTCCTTTAACCTTTCCCATTTTTCCTTATTTTTAAAATTGATTGCTGTTTAATAAATTGTATATTCTTGAACTATATGTAATGATCAGTGGGTCAGGGAAGTGTCCAGAGTGGAGAGAGTGCTCCAGAGTGGGGACACCCTAGCCCCTGTCCTAAGTGACCATGACAAGACTGGGGTTGAGCCCCTCAGGAATCCTGGGCCCAGCCTTGTCAGGGTTACGAGGACTGTCATAAACCGACAGTTAAGGGTTAAAAAGTTCACCTAGCCTAGCTGACACCTGACCAGAGGAACCAGTGGGGGGAAAAGATGCTTCAAGAGGAAGAAGGAAAGTTCTTCCTTTAGTCAGTTCATTAAGTTCTGTGCTGGAGTGAAAAGAGACAGGAATCAACCAGGGTAGTAAATATTAAAGAAGGAATAAATTAGCTTATCTTTATTTTCTTTTGTGACTTTGTCCTTTTGCATTAGAGGGATAATCAAATTGGGTTTTCTTTTGTGTAACTAAGGTTTTTGCCCAAGGAAACATCCGCTGCGTTTTGAATCTGTTGTCTGTGAGAGTAGCTTGTATGCTAATCTCTCAGAGGTATTTCTTTTACCCCTTTTCCTTAATTAAAAGTCTTCTCTTTAAGAACCTGATAATTTTTTCCCTTGTTTTAAGATCCAAGGGGCTTGGATCGGTGTTCACCAGAAAATTGGTGGAGAAATCTCTCAAGGTTACCCAGGTAAGGGTTACAGTACTTGAGAGGGAGAGATTTGGGGGGGGAAGACAGAGTTTCCCAAATAACTCATAAACAACTGTTTTAAATGATTTGGGTGGTGGCAGCAACCAGATCTAAGTTGGTAACTAAGCTTAGGGGTTCTCATGCAGGTTCCCACATCTGTACCCTAAAGTTCAGAGTGGGTGTGAAACCTATGACATGGTGTTAGCTGTGGGATTCAAAGGAACCAAAAGCCAGTAGATTTTTTTTCTCTTTTCTCTGAGCTTCAAGAGAGATACAGGTCTTATCTCTCTTGGCCTGAGGCAGAAAGGTTGTTTTTTTTCTAATAGGGCTTTGTTAGGTTTCCAGCTGGGCACAGCTGGAGGATAATGAACTTTGCAAAAGAAAAATCACAAAACCAGTTTTTCTTGTTTCTCTCTTACTCTGAGGAGTCCAGTTACAGTAACAAGAAAATTTACAAGCTGCTTTTTTTTTTCTATCTCTCGGGGATAGCTAAGGTAAATCAGAGGGGGAAATGTCAGACCGGGGGTGTGTATGTGTGGAACTATGCAAAAGGAAATAGAATTAACCAGATTACAGGCTGAGGAAAACCAAAAAGAACATGACCTACAGATGTCCAGTAATGAGGCTGCCCATCAGAGAGCTATGGAGGAGGAAGACAAAGATGGAGGAGAAAGAAAGAGCAGAGAAAGCCAAAGAGGCTGACCACCAGAGGGCTATGGAGATCCAGAGGGAGTCCCAGAAGCATGCACCGGAGTTAGCAAGGATTCAGCAGAATACACCAAAGAATCCTAACAATCCTCCAGGAATGGAAGTGATTATGTCCACAGTATGATGAATCCAGTGATATTGCTGAATATTTCCTCACCTTTTGAGAGACTGGGCACTCTCCATACCATTCCTGAAGATCAAAAGATGACCACATTGGTAGCAAAATTGACTGGAAGAGCTCTGAAGGTATTCAACAAGATGCCTATTGGGGAGGCTTCTGACTATGGTAAATTTAAGGATTTGGTTTTGAAACAATTTCAAATTACACCTGATAGTTACAGAGTCAAATTTAGAACCCTTCAGAGAGGGCTTGGACTAAGTAATGTGGCTTATGCACACCAAATAAAGGATCTGTTAAAGAAATGGGCCAACGGCAGGGGCCTAACTACCTTTGAAGGAATGATTGATTTGATGACTCGGGAACAATTCCTGAGTCAAGGATCACATAAAACAGTGGTTATGGGATAAGAAAATAGACTCAGTCAAAAGTCTTGCTACTTACACTGAGCAATACGAACAGTCCCAGGCCACCAGTGAGGTGGGGAAAATCAACACAAAACAGGTGGAGGGAGCAGAGAGAAACAACCCAGGTCGCAGTTCGAGGGAAAATCAGAAGGGAAACCCTCAAACCACACTCTACCACCGGGGAAGCCCAAGACCTCACCTACATCCCAAGGTAAACCCCAAACCCCTTATCGTCCCACCACACCAGTCTCCAGCAACCCACCTCGCCCTGGTGATACCTTAGCAGGGCGATGTTTTAAATGTAATGAGGTGGAACATATAAAGGCCCACTGCCCCAAGAACCTTAACCAATTACAGTTCATTACACCACAATTACACCAAAGGTCCGCAGGCCCAGATGCCTCTCAAATACCCTCGGAGCACAAGGGTCAACTATCCACTTATCCCTAGTGGACCCCAAACTCATCAACACCGAGGCTCCGGTGACAATTCATCCCTTCATGTCAAACCCTTTAACCTTGCCTACAGCCAAGTTGCCTGTCCAGTACAAGAGCTGGTCAGGTATGTGGACTTTTGTAGTCTATGACAATTATCCCATCCCCATGCTGCTGGGGGAAGACTTGGCCAACCATGTGAAGCTGGCCAAGAGAGTGGGAATGGTCACCCGCAGCCAGACTAAGAAAGCTTTCACACCTATCCCTGTTCCTGAGCCTTCCATCAGGGCCCAGTCTGTGTTACCAGAGACCCAGACAGAGGTGGTGGAGCTGGATCTTCTGCCCACGATTTCTACAGCCATAGTGGATCTAGTCCTAGAACCGGAACTGGCGAAGCAACCAGCGCCAGAAACATTGCCAACACTGAGTACAGTGCTTGCAACTCCATCAACAACTCCAATCCAGAGGGCACTAGCGAACCTGAACTGGTAAAAGCAGCAGATAACCCTATCCAAAAGGCTCAGCCAGAGCCTGAAATATTACCTAGTGCACCAGCGGAGAGCGGTTCACAGTCAACGGAAACAACCCCACCACCTACATCACTTCCAGAGGGACCAAGCCCAAGTCCACAGTCCAAGGAGGAACCGATGTCTCCAGCATCAAGGGAACAGTTCCAGGCTGAGCAAGAAGCAGATGACAGCCTTCAGAAAGCTTGGGTGGTGGCACGGAGCACCCCACTGCCTCTCAGCTCTTCTAACCGATCCCAGTTTGTTGTAGAACAAGGACTTTTATACAAGGAAACTCTGTCTGGTGGACACCAGGAAGACTGGCATCCTCAAAGACAGTTGGTAGTTTCAACTAAGTACCGGGCAAAGCTCTTGAGCTTAGCCCATGATCATCCTAGTGGCCATTCTGGGATGAACAGAACCAAAGACCGGTTGGGGAAGTCCTTCCACTGGGAGGGAATGGGCAAGGACGTTGCTAATTATGTCTGTTCTTGTGAGATGTGTCTATGAGTGGGAAAACTCCAAGACCAGGTCAAAGCCCCTGTCCAGCCACTCCCCATAATTGAGGTTCCCTTTCAGTGAGTAGCTATAGATATTCTGGGCCCTTTTAAAAAAAAAAGGCATCCAGAGGAAAACAATACATACTAACTTTCATGGACTTTGCCACCCGATGGCTGGAAACAGTACCCTTAAGCAACAGCAGGGCTAAAAGTGTGTGTTAGGCATTAACAGACATTTTTTTCCAGGGTAGGTTGGCCCTCTGACATCCTTATGGATTCAGGAACTAATTTCCTGGCAGGGACCATGACAAACCTGTGGGAAACTCATGGGGTGAATCACTTGGTTGCCATCCCTTACCACCATCAAACCAATGGCCTGGTGGAGAGATTTAATGGAACTTTGGGGGTCATGATACGTAAATTCGTCAATGAACACTCCAATGATTGGGACCTAGTGTTGCAGCAGTTGCTTTTTGCCTACAGGGCTGTACCACATCCCAGTTTAAGGTTTTTACCATTTGAACTAGTGTATGGCCGCAAGGTTAAGGGGCCATTACTGTTGGTAAAGCAGCAATGGGAGGGGTTTATGCCTTCTCCAGGACCTAACATTCTAGACTTTGTAAGCAAACTGCAAAGCACCCTCCGACCCTTTAGCCCTTGCTAAGGACAAGCAAAAGGATGCTCAGGAAGAGCGAAAGGCCTGGTATAATAAACATTCCAGAGAATGGTCCTTCAAAGTAGGGGACCAAGTCTTGGTTTTAAAGGCACTTCAGGCCCATAAAATGGAAGTGTCCTAGGAGTGCCTAGGAGCTATTAACTATCTCATAGCATCCCCCACCTCCAAAATAAATCCTACGGTATACCATGTTAATTCTCTAAAGCCCTTTTATTAGAGAGAATTAAAGGTTTTCCAGTTTACAGCCCAGCAAACAGATGTGGCGAAGTGGCCTGAAGGTGTCTACTATGAAGAAAAAAGTAATGGTGGCGTAGAAGAGGTGAACCTCTCCACGACCCTTGGACATCTGCAGCAAGAGCAGATCAAGGAGCTGTGCACTAGCTTCGTGCCGATGTTCTCAGCCACTCCAGGACAGACCGAACGGGCATACCACTCTATTGACACAGGTAATGCTCACCCAATCAGAACCCCACCCTACTGGGTGTCTCTCCACACCAAAACTGCTACAGAACGGGAGATCCAGGACATGCTACAAATTGATATAATCCGCCCCTCTACCAGTGCATGGGCATCTCCAGTGCTTCTAGTTCCCAAACCAGATGGGAAAATACGCTTTTGTGTGGACTACTGTAAGCTAAATGCTGTAACTCATCCTGACAACTATCCAAAGCCATGCACAGATGAACCATTGAAGAAACTGGGACATGCCCAATTCATCTCTACCTTAAATTTAACCAAAGGATACTGGCAAGTACCGCTAGATGAACCCTCCAAGGAAAGGTCCGCCTTTGTCATCCATGCTGGGGTGTATAAATTTAATTTGCTCCCTTTTAGGCTGTGAAATGCACCCACCACCTTCCGAACACTTGTAGATGGTCTTCTAGCAGGATTGGGAGAATCTGCAGTTGCCTACCTCAATGATGTGGCCATTTTTTCTGATTCATGGGCAGAACACCTGGAGCACCTGGAAAAAGTCTTCGAGCACATCAGGTAGGCAAAACTAACTGTTAAGGCTAAAAAATGTCAAATAGGCCTAAACAGAGTGACTTACCTTGGACACCAGGTGGGTCAAGAAACTATAAACCCCTACAGGCCAAAATGAATGCTAGAGGAATATAGACATTCCCCAGGGGAAAAAAAATCTCCAAAACACCCATTTTTCAATTGCATATCGTACTTTACAGAACTACAAATTGTACAATCAATACACCAAACAGTCCATCACAGACTAAAGATTTTACCCCTGGTATATTTTCACTGGAGTCAGTGGAATTACACCAGATTAGTTATACCCCTAGCTTTCAAAGTGCACCAATGTGCCATACCTTCCAATACCACACTGTACACAATATGCCATATCTTCCAACCCGCCACTGTATACAACACAGCACACCTTCTAATACCCCACTCTGTACACAGTATTTCAGAGCTTGTAATGTATAAGCCCCTATTAGGTAACCGTGTATTGTAATAGAAATAATATTGAAGTATGTATCCATGTGACACTCAGCCACTGCGGGATGGGTGCAGTAAGGTGACACTTAGGATCGCTGCACACCAGTTGTGTACTTTGCACCTGATGGGAGAGAGCAGCTAACAACATGTTGTCCTTATCCTTTCTTGGTAAACTCTGCAGTTAAAACATTGCCATCAATGCTACTTTCTGTGTTTCCAATGTGAGCTTGAAGTGGCTCTCTTGTTACATAGCAAGACCACCAAAATGCTACTCTGGGAATAGGGGCTGTCATAAACATACAGCTAAGGGTAGTATAAAATCCCTCTTTACTCTGTGAAGGTTTATTCCTCTTTTACTTGTAAAGGGTTAAGAAGCTCACATAACCTAGGTGGCATGTGACCAAAAGGACCAATCAGGGGAGAAGATATTTTCAAATCAGTGGGGGAAGGTTTTTTGTCTGTGTCTCCGGGAGTCAACAAGGAACCAGGGCAGGGAAAATACCTCTCCCTAAGCCATATCTAAGCTAAGCATCTAATATGGCAGAAATAGTAAGTAATAGCAAAGAAATGTGCGAGGTTATCTTTTGTTTTAGCTTGTGAATTTTCCCTGTGCTAAGAGAGAGGTTTATCCCCCTTTTTGTAACATTAAAGTTTTGCCTAGAGTGGCAATCCTCTGTGTTTTTAAATCTTTTGTTAGGGCTTGGGGGAATAATTTGGGGGAATAGGACTCCAAGTGGTCCTTTCCCTGGTTCTTTGTCTAAATCACTTGGTGGTGGCAGCATAATGTTCAAGACAAGGTGCAATTTTGTGCCTTGGGAAAGTTTTTAGCCTAAGCTGGTAAAAATAAGCTTAGGGGTCATTCATGCGAGTCCCCACATCTGTACTCCAGAGTTCAGAGTGGGGAAGGAATCCTGACAGGGGCATATGCTGTAGACCTACAGAAACCAGATGGTAATGCAAACAAACCACCTGACCTGTCCAACTTTCTTCAATCAAAAGACTTTACATATGAAATGAGGTGCCACCTCAGAATGGGCTGCTAAGGGCACAGCATAAAAGGAGTCCATCCGCTAAACATGCTGTACAGCTCTTCCAGCATTGGATACAAATCACACTCCCAGCAAAAACAGGAGAGGGGTTTGTGGCTCTCAGAGGAGCCTACAATCATTAACTGCTTCTGTCTCAAGGCTATGAAAGAGGGTGAATAATGAACACCAAAAGACACTGCTGGAAAACACACCCACAGCCCTGCGTACTATTCAATAGAGCAATTTCCCTCTTTAAAGCCTTTACTTGAGGGAAGACTGGAACGTGGGGATATGACACTGAGCCACCCTGTGTAGACCAGGAAATAGGTTGTATGGAAAAATGGGATAGTTGAAGCATGTTAGCAAACACACTTTTAAACACTGCCTATTTTCCCAGTTTAGACCTGCCCATTCAGAAGAGGGGCAAGGAAACAAGGACAGGACACTGGGCATGGTAGAAAGTCCCAGTTCAAACCCCTTGAGCGTCCAATCAGAGAGCTCAAGCAGTTACACCCCAGCCCAGAAAACTCAGCTCGCCCATGGCCTTGAGCTGCTCTTGTCAACCCCAATAGAAGGGGCCTTAGCAAGGTGAAGTTCACTTGTCTGCAGACACGATGGCATGAACAGAAAATCCCTGGGAACTGTGGTCCTACCATAATTAATCCTAAGGGATTCATCATGTGAGGGGGGGAAATCCAGGGTATTTTAATTCTGACCTGGGATTCTGGGAGTGCAGTGGAGTGAGTGAGCAAGCATTCATCCCTGGATGACCACCACATACACAGACTCTACCCCACCCTTTTCCTACAAGCCAGAGAGGTGCTCAGCACTTCCCTTTGTTTCAGTCTTCAAAGAAACCAGATGCCCCTCCACCCAGGCCACATGGCTGTTTCCTTGCTGTGCCCCTCCCCCACCAGACTCCCAGCCCTGACCTATGCTGCCCTCTGCCCCCCCATGATCCCCACGATCATTCCCAATGTCCCTGGTGGCCCCCTTCCTCCCTGCTCGCTCCCTTCCTCCCTCCCCTGAGCCCTCCCATTTTGCCGCATCACTACAGCCAGGAAAGAAGCTCACTAGGGCAGGGCAAGCAGCCACAGAGCACAGGCAAGGTACTGTCCTCCTGACCTGAGGCAGGTACCTGAGCACAGCTGTAACTCCCCACCCCCTTGGAATGTGCCCCCCCAGGCATCTGGGGAGGGACATGTGACTATTCCTGCCCCTCCCTAGGGTCGCCCCTGAACCCACCATTGATGAGCAAACCTATAATAACAATGCAGTGCAACCGCAGCCCCAGCACTCACAAGCAAACTTACAATAACCAGCCAGCAGGAGTGGTCCCCACAGCTCACAAAAAGACCCTTTGATAACAAACCAGTATGCCTTCAGCTCCAACATATGAGTAGCCTCAGTACTTATGGACAGCTCTACAATAACAATCCCACATGGAAAGTGTTCCAGGGCTCATGGATGCACCTACAAAAATAAATCAAAATGCAACCCCAGCAGTCACAAACCTTCACACAAACCCCTCTGTGTGCAGTCCCGGCACTCAGCAATGACCCCACGACAACAAACCAGTTTGGGTTCTCACAAGCAGAGCTGGGGAAAATTTCTGGATGAATAGTTTACTAGCCAAAAAATGCAGTTTTGGGTGACCCAAAATGATTCGTGAATTTACCTAATTAGTTTTAGCTGGGCAAAAGCTTTTAATACTTTTTTTCATGCCAGCTTCAGAAGTGCATGTTTGAACACTTAGCAGCTAATTATTTGCTATTCCTTGGGGCAAAGAGCACAAGAACAACTCTCCAGCCTGGGGATTAAAGCATTCAGGAGGTAGGAGATGCTGTCTCAAATCTTCTCTCTTCCTCTACCCCTGGGATAGTGATTGGGGTGTGCTATAGACCGCCGGGATCTACCCTGGATATGGATAGAGAGCTCTTTACTGTTTTTAAGGAGGTAAATACCAATAGGAACTGTATGATCATGGGAGATTTTAACTTCCCGGATATAGATTGAGGAACAAATGCTAGTAATAATATTAGGGCTCAGCTTTTCCTAGACATGATAGCTGATGAATTCCTTCATCAAGTAGTTGCAGAACCGACGAGGGGGGATGCCATTTTAGATTTGGTTTTGGTGAGTAGTGAGGACCTTGTTGAGGAAATGGTCATAGGGGACAACCTTGGCTCGAGTGATCATGAGCTAATTCGTTTCAAAATAAATGGAAGGATAAACAAAATTGCATCTGAGACTAAGGTTTACGATTTCAAAAGGGCTAACTTTACTAAATTAAGGCGACTAGTTAGGGAAGTGGATTGGACTAACATATTTAGGGATCTAAAGGCGGAAGATGCCTGGGATTATTTCAGGTTGAAGTTGCAGGAGCTGTCAGAGGCCTGTATCCCGAGAAAGGGAAAACGGTCCGTAGGTAGCAGTTTTAGACCGAGCTGGATGAGCAAGCGTCTCACAGGGGTGATTAAGAAAAAACAGAAAGCGTACAAGGAGTGGAAGATGGGAGGGATCAGCAAAGAAACCTACCTTATTGGTCAGAGGGTCAGAGGGTGTAGGGATGCAGTGAGAAAGGCCAAAAGCTGGGTTGAGATGGACCTTGCGAAGGGAATTAAAACCAATAGTAAAAGGTTTTTTAGCCATATAAATAGGAAGAAAACCAAAAAAAGAAGTGGGACTGCTTAAAACTGTAAACGGAGTGGAGATTAAGGATAAGCTAGGCATGGCACAATATCTAAACGAATATTTTGCCTCGGTCTTTAATGAAGCTAATGAAGGGTTTAGGAATAGTGGCAGAGTGACTGATGGGAATGAAGGTGCGGGGTTGGAAATTACAGTATCCGAGGTAGAAGCCAAACTTCAACAGCTTAACGGTAGTAAATCAGGCGGCCCGGATAATCTTCATCCTAGAATATTAAAGGAATTGGCGAGTGAAATTGCAAGCCCATTAGCGATAATTTTTAATGAATCTCTAAACTCGGGGGTTGTACCGTTTGACAGGAGATTAGCTAATATAGTTCCTATTTTCAAGAAGGGGAAAAAAAGTGACCCGGGTAACTATAGGCCTGTTAGTTTAACATCTGTAGTATGTAAAGTCATGGAAAAAATATTAAAGGAGAGAGTAGTTACGGACCTTGAGGTCAATGGCAATTGGGACAAATTACAACATGGTTTTACGAAAGGTAGATCGTGCCAAACCAACCTGATCTCCTTCTTTGAGAAAGTAACAGATTTTTTAGACAAGGGAAATGCGGTGGATCTAATATATCTTGATTTCAGTAAGGCGTTTGATACAGTACTGCATGAAGAATTACTGGTTAAATTGGAAAAGATGGGGATCGAAATGAAAATCCAGAGGTGGATAAGGAACTGGTTAAAGGGGAGACTGCAGCGGGTCGTATTGAAAGGTGAGCAGTCGGGTTGGAGGGAGGTTACCAGTGGAGTTCCTCAAGGTTCGGTTTTGGGTCCGATCTTATTCAATCTATTTATCACTGACCTCAGAACCAAAAGTAGGAGTGGGCTGACAAAGTTTGCAGATGACATGAAGTTGGGAGGTATTGCCAATTCGGAGAAGGACTGGGATATCCTCCAGGGAGATTTGGATGACCTTGTAAACTGGAGTATTAGTAATAGGATGAAATTCAATAGTGAGAAGTGTAAGGTTATGCATTTAGGGATGACTAACAGGAATTTTAGTTATAAGCTGGGGACGCGCTAGTTGGAAGTAACGGAAGAGGAGAAGGACCTCGGAGTCCTGGTTGATCGCAGGATGACTATGAGTTGGCAATGTGATGTGGCCGTTAAAAAAAGCTAATGCAGTCTTGGGATGCATTAGGCGAGGTATTTCTAGTAGAGATAAGGAGGTGCTAGTCCCGTTATACAAGGCATTGGTGAGACCTCATTTGGAGTACTGTGTGCAGTTTTGGTCTCCCATGTTTAAGAAGGATGAATTCAAACTGGAACGGGTACAAAGAAGGGCCACTAGAATGATCCGAGGAATGGAAAGCCTGTCGTATGAAAGGAGACTTGAGGAGCTCGGTTTGTTTTCCTTAACCAAAAGAAGGTTGAGAGGAGATATGATTGCTCTCTTTAAATATATCAGAGGGATAAATACCAGGGAGGGAGAGGAATTATTTCAGCTCAGTACTAATGTGGACACGAGAACAAATGGATATAAATTGGCAGTCGGGAAGTTTAGGCTTGAAATTAGACGAAGGTTTCTAACCATCAGGGGAGTGAAATTCTGGAACAGCCTGTCGAGGGAAACAGTGGGAGCGAAGGACCTCTCTGGCTTTAAGATTAAGCTTGATAAGTTTATGGAGGGAATGGTTTGATAGGATAACGTGATTTAGTCAATAGGTCAATAACATGCCACCACTGGTAATTAGTACCGAGGGTCAATGTTGGGATATTGAAAGTCTTTTTCCTGAGTGTCTGGCTCGAGAGTCTTGCCCGCATGCTTGGGGTTCAGATGATCGCCATATTTGGGGTCGGGAAGGAATTTTCCTCCAGGGTAGATTGGCAGTGGCCCTGGAGGTTTTTCGCCTTCCTCCGCAGCATGGGGCAGGGGTCGCTTGCTGGAGGATTATCTGCTACTTGAAGTCTTTAAATCAGGATTTGGGGACTTCAACATCTGAGTCAAGGGAGAGAATTATTTCAGGAGTGGGTGGGTCAGCTTTTGTGGCCTGCATCTTGCGGGAGGTCAGACTAGATGATCATAATGGTCCCTTCTGATCTTAAGTTCTATGATTCTATGATTCATTCAGAGGAGGGATTTGAATCCAGAGCTCCTTCCGCCCAGGTGAGCACCTCAATCCCCAGCCTATTGAGTTGTTCTCACTCACTCTTTGGCCCAATTAATATTTAAGTAGTTATACAAAGTGCAACAGCCTCCACCTGAGAGCAGAACACCCCAGACTGGCCTGTGCCCTCGGGGTTAGGATACTTATGCTGAGTTCAAGACCCTGCTCTGAATCCCTGGCCAAAGGTTTTGGCACTTTTAGGAAGCTGCCCTGAATGAAACATTTTGTATGATCCAAAACAGACTTTCCCAATTTCCTGACAAATTCCAAACACCTTTAGAAACGATCCGAATATCTGCTCTGATTTTTCAGTTTGCTGCCAGACTGAAACATCAGTTATTCACCCAGCTCTACCCACGAGTGACCTGCACTAACACATAGAGGTGAAGGCAGTGTGGGGTTGGTCTCTGCTGTACGGCTCCCAGTGGCTTCCCCTGACCTGAGTCAATTGGGTGTCCCAGCATATGTCATGTGAGATAAGTGATTGCCTGACACAGCTGCCCGCTCTCTGTCAGCAGATCCCTGACCCATGATGGGGGAAGCTGGGAAAGACAGGACTTTAGGTATGCTCTAAGGAGCAGGGTTATGTGCATGGGAGGGAGACAGGAACAAAAAGGGTGACTCCTCTGGGCCCTGTCTGGGCTCCCACCCCCACCCCTGCCCTGTTTCTATCCTGCTCCTCTCCCCTCCCCTCATCCCTTTCCATCCCGTTCTCCTCCCCCATCTCCACACCCTTCCCTTTGCCTCCCTGCTCCCCATTTCTACCCTCCTTCCCTCTGCCCAACCCATCTCCTCCCTCCATCTCACTGTCCCCCTCTTATCTGAGGGCTTTTCCTGACCACCCTCCCCAGCCTACTGAAATCCCCCCTCAGGTGACAGTTGGGCTCCCCCCAGCCCCCCAGGTGGCAGTTGGCCATTCCCCCCCTTGAAGGTCCCGTCGCTGACTCTACTCGCCAGGCTCCTCCCCACACAGGAATTTCCCAAGTCGCTGCAGGCGGTTCCGGCCCATCCCCCGAGCCTGCCACACCCAGGGCTGGGGGTTTGGCCCGTCTCAGCAGGGCCCCGCGAGGCTACAGCAAGTCTCCAGCTATTGTTGCTAACTTTCTAGGTGCACAAACTTGAACTCCCTAGCTCTTCCCCTTCCCCAACGCCCTGCCCTCTGCTCACTACATTCCTCCTCCTTTGGTGGCTTGCTCTCCCCCACCCTAACTCACTTTCTCTGGGCTCGGGCGGGGGTTAGGGTGAGGGAGGGGATAACTAGGCATTCCAGTCAAAAACTGGACACCTGGTCACCCTATCTCCAGATCATGGAGGAAAGGGTCCATGTAGCCCCTGACTGTTTGCTCCCCTAGTGATGTCACCGCGCCCTGAAATTCAAACCCGGGGGTTACGCTGGCATTGCTCAGCCATGCCCAGACGCCCGAGCGAGTGTGGGGAACAGACAGGCTCTGCCTGCTGAGATGCCAGCGCTGGAGAGGCACCAAGCAAAATTCCCACCTTTGTGAGCCAGCCTGAAGTCCAGCTGGCCCAGAGACTGCTGCCCTTCCTCTCCCCCCCCACACTTTTTTCTGGGATTGTCTGGGTTTTTTACTAGACAGACAAGGTGGGTGAGGTAAAACTTTCTATTTGACCAATTTCTCTTGGTGAAAGAGACACACTTGCGAGCTACACAGCTAGCAGGTTGTGAGGGCCTGAAGAAGAAAGAGCCAGTGATCATCACTGCCAAGGAAATGATGGTTATCAACATAGATGGGATTCAAACCTACCCATGCAGAATATAAGGGACCAACCTTAACTTGCTGGCTGCTGTGTTACCTGTTGGGTTTTCTTTCATATGAACTGGCATTTAGTCAGCCAAGACCAGGCACCCAAATGAATGTAGAGAAGGGAAAATGGCTGGCCTAAAAGGATACCAAGTCTATAGCTACATCATGCAAGATGGCTAAATGTTTAGGGCTGTAGTCTATTAATTTGTTCTGTGCTGCACATGCACATTTGAATCCTTTCATTGTTGGCCACCTCTTCTTCTTTTGATGGAGGCACCTACTGGCTCATTCTCCCATGCCGCTTCCACCCAGTTGCCAAAGGAAGAAAAGCTCCCCATAAACTGGGTTCTACAACACTTCCTACACCAGCTAGGCATCAAACCTGTCTTAGAAAAATGTGAGTGATGCATGAAGCCTTTACACCATTCGTCTGCTTGCAGGCTTCCCCTGCCATGTCTGTTCTACCCTGGCTTGTGTGCCTGGCCTTGGCTGACCAACGAACAGCTGGTGGGGAAGGGGCCATTCTGGCTGATAAAGTGACCAAGTGGTGAATGCCCTAGATTGCTAATCTGTTGTACTCTGAGCACCTGGGTTCAAAGGGTGCCAAGATCAACTGGCAGATGTGCTTCTTTTTCCCCCGACACCTCTGGAGGAGGGCAAACATAGCACCTATCTTTAAAAAGGGGAGCAAATAGGACCCAGGAAGTTATAGACAAGCCAACCTAACTTTGATACCTTGAATGATGCTGGAACAAATTATTAAACAATCAAATGGTAAGTGTTATATCCTTGGGGGCAGCAGCTTTAGGAAGAAATCACTGGAGACACAGAGAGCTGTAAACCTTGGAGCAGCCATTTATTGCTACACACAGAACTAACCAACAGCCAGCCAAACAGGCTGGGCTATCCCCTAATAATCCAATTCAGTTGCCATAGCAACACAAGATTCTATTACCATGACAACCAAATACACAACATATTCCTCCCCCCTTAATAAGAATGTCCCCAAAATAAAACAAACACTAAGGGTAGGTCCATACTTACCCGCCGGGTCGACGTGGAGAGTTCGACTTCTCGGAGTTCGAACTAACGCGTCTAATCTAGACACTATAGTTCGAACTCCGAACGAGCTCCCGTCGACTTCGGAACTCCACCACCGCGAACGGCGGTGGCAGAGTCGACGGGGGAGCCGCGGACTTCTATCCCGCGGCATCAGGACGGGTAAGTCAGTCAAACTAAGGTAGTTCGACTTCAGCTACGCTATTCGCGTCGCTGAAGTCGCGTACCTTAGTTTGACCCCCCCCCCTTAGTGTAGACCAGGCCTAACTAGAGAAGGAGGGTAGACTGCCTCCATTCCCGGCTAAACCCCGGGGATTATTTTGCTCCATAACCGTGGGTTCACCCTAGCTAAAGATCCAGCCGACAAGGAGGCCTTCTGTCTCTAGGTGGATTACGGTGGACTTCTGTTGTTGCACCCAAAAGGGTCTTGGGTGCGGGCCTGATAATGGGCTCAGGGTTCGTAGGGTGAAGAGGTGAGGATGGGGTATCAGCTCATGCTGGGCAGAGGGGTATCTGTGCCACTGGCAGTAATGGAGGGGAAAAGTCAGGAACAGGTGATTCTTGATTCGGTGTCTCGCTGGAGGTGGTGAAGTCAGGCAACTCAACTGACGATGTGTCCTGAGGACTGGTATGACCTGGCAGCAGCTGATCTACATGTCGCCACCAGGTCAGATCCTCTGCAGTCCGGACTGTGTAGGAAACATGTCCTGTTTGAGTGATGACAGTGGCAGGGACCCATTTAGCTCCAGAAGTATAATTCCAAGCCAAAACCGGTTGTCCCGGGCTAAAGGTCCAGTCTTTTGTTCTGGGTGCCCGTCTGATGACTTGATATTGCTGCTGATGTTGCATAATTTGTCAGGGTTCAGAAAGTTTCAGCAGATCAAAGCAAGTGCGCAGCTGTCATCCCATCATTAGAAAGGCGGGGATGCCTTGGTCGTAGCATGAGGTGTGTTTCTGTAGGAAAGTAAGAAGGTGTCCAGACGCTTTTGAATGAATAATTGTCTCCATGCCAATTTCAAAGCGTGTTTCATTGTCTGCACAAATCTTTCAGCTAATCCATTAGTGGATGGATGATATGGTGCTGAAGTGATGTGGTGTATCTCATTTGCCTTCATAAAATTTTGAAACTCCTGAGAGACGAACTGCGGTCCGTTGTCACTCACAAGTTGTTTGAGTAGACCGAAACGACTAAAGAATCCTCATAGTTTTTGGATAGTACTCTCTGCAGTAGTGGACTGCATTATAGAGACTTCTGGCCATTTAGAATGGGCATCTATTGCCACCAAGAACATGCCTCCTTCAAGGGGGCCAGCGAAGTCAACATGAATACGTTGCCACGGGTTTTCAGGCCAGTCCCATGGGTGTAGGGGTGCCCACTGGGGTGCATGCCTCACACCCTGACATTACATACAAGCTCTTGCCTTCTCTTCACTGTCCAACCCAGGCCATCAAAAATAGCTTCGTGCAATTTCCTTCGTCCGCACTATTCCATAGTGACTAGAATGGAGCTGTTCTAACATCTGTGATCTCAGTGGCGGTGGGAAAATGACATGTCTCCCCCACAACAAACAACCAGATTGGATTGATAACTCCGTCCTTTTGGACATGTAGGTAACAAGGTCAGGTGAGACCAGAGAGGTTCACCAAGATGTGCCATGCATCACCAGGTCCATAACTTGGGACAATGTTGGGTCAACTCGAGTTGCGTTCTTTACATGAATAGCAGTGATAGGTGTATTCTCTATTTGTTCAGAGTAAAAGATTTCCTTCTGGGCAATATCTCGACGGTTGATGGGCAATGGCAGCCTTGAGAGATCATCTGCATTGCCATGCAGAGTGGATTTCCTATATTTGATTTCATATGTGTGCGCGGAAAGCAACAATGCCCACTGTTGCATAAGACTAGCGGCTAATGTAGGAATGCCTGTGTGGGGTCCAAAAATTGAAGTCAGGGGTCGATGGTCAGTGAGACTTCCATCCAAACAGGTACTAATACAGCTTCCCAATTTTGAAAACGATTCCCAATGCTTCACGTTCGATTTGGGCATAGTTAGTTTCCGCTTTGCTTAGAGTGTGTGAAGCAAAAGCAATAGGTCTCTCTTCTCCCAAAGGCATAATGTGTGACACAATTGCTCCCACTCCATAAGGGGACACATTGCAGGCCAACTGTAGGGGTAAGGATGGATCAAAGTGCGTCAGAACAGAATTTAGCAATACATCCTTAGCTTTGTTAAATGCAACATCACAGGCTTCAGTACACTTCCAGGCCTTGTTCTGCCCAAGGAGTTCATGAAGTGGTTTTAGGAGTGTGGCTAACTGTAAAATAAACTTTCCATAATAGTTCAATAGTCCTAGAAATGAGCGAAGCTGGCTAACATTTCGAGGAAGGGGAGCCTCCACAATAGCCTTAACTTTGGTAGGGGCCTTACGAAGACCTGTAGCATCAATGATGTGTCCCAAATATTCAACAGAGGGCTGGAAGAATTCACACTTGTCTTTGCGGACTCGCAGTCCATACTCTTCCAGTCTTTGTAGGGTAGCCTCTAAATTCCTTAGGTGATCGTCTTCATTCCTTCCACTGACCAGGATATCATCCAGATAGCACTGGACTCCTGGCAAGCCACACAAGATCTGGTCCATAGCCCTCTGGAACAGGGCGGGAGCAGATGTTATTCCGAAGGGTAGGCAACAGTATCGATAAAGCCCCTTATGAGTCATAATAGTCAACAGCTTTTGGGACTTTTCATCAACGTGCTTCTGTAAATATGCTTGACTCAGATCAATCTTACTGAACTTTTGTCCCCCAGCCAGGCCTGCGAAGAGGTCATCGATGCGGGGAAATGGGTATTGCTCTGCACATAACACAGGTGTAAGCAGAGTCAGGATGAGCTCTACCATGACATCTGATGGTGAACTATGGCGAGTGTGGAAAAGAATTTGAGGGGCTGATCGTGTTTGCATAGGCACACCCACCCCGCCTGGCATTGCCCATGGCAGCCTGGGAAGGTTGCTTTGGCAGCTGTGGGATCCCCAGTTTCTTTGTTGTTGGGGCGGGAGGAGTGGAGTGTTTTCACGATGATTGTGTGGATGAGGAACTGTGAAACTGTTTTGTGACAGGGAGTCTCACCATCAACTGAATGGCACTTGCTAGACAAGGGAGTGGGCTCCTTGTGTGAGCCAGGAGCACCAATTGCACCTCTTTCTTTCCCCACTGTTGAATATCAGAGCTGATTTTTTATTTCCTTAAGAATCTAAGTTACAGGTTACTGAGCTGAACTCACTGAGTGTAGTGCTAAGTAGTGAGGGAGCTTGAAGCTATATTGCAGAGCAGCTGGTGGAGTGAAGCAGTTTGTGGGACAGTTGGAGTGCCCACGGAGCGAGTAGAGCTGAGCAGTTTGTGGGGACGGCTGGAGCAGATCACAGGATGGCTGGTGGAGCAGAGCAGCTGGCAGAGCGGAGTAGTTTTGGCCTGATGGCATATGGCACAGTTTCTGGCTTTCAGATATTTTGGTTGACTGTCAGGTTTAATGTTCAATGTCACAGTGATTCCCTTCATACTTCCCAGATCCTCTCCAAAAACAGCAGCATGTTTCCTTAGTATAGTGGTCAGACTGGTTTCTTCTTTAGTCACTCGGAGCACTTCTGCCCAATTCAGCTGGATCTTCTTAAGCCAAGACCTACCCATTAAGGCTGGGTAATAATCTCTCACCACAAACAGTGGCAATTTAGCAGCCTGTCCATTGACCTTAACATCAGTAGTGTCCAACATAGGCACAGCTTCTCCCGTATATGTCTTCAGCACTGTTTTTGTTGCTTTAAGTGGAAGATGCTGTAGCTTTTCTTTATACACAGTCTCTGAGACCAGCGAAACGGCTGCACCAGTGTCCAGTTCCATGCGTATAGGTTTGCCGTCCAATAACAGGGTTACCCAGTATTCATGTGAGCCTGCTGCCAAAGACAAAACGTGCAGTGGCACTTCCTCTTGCAATGAGGTGTCACCTTGATCATCCTGGGTCTGCTCTAGGGTATGCAGATTTCCCTTTTTGGTCAGCCAGACCACAGGCTTCTTTTTCTTTTGTTTACAGGCACACTCAATGTGTCCCTTTTTACCACAGTGTCGACACACCAAGTCCTTACACCAGCATTCTGATGCACGATGACCCGGCTTACCACAGCGGTAACATTCCTGACTCCCCACAGTTTTGTGGGTAGGTTCTTGTGACACCTTATGAACCCTAGGGGATGCATTGATGGATTGTGCCTCCTTTGTAGCCAGTTCCATGGAGACAGCAATATCAATGGCCTTCTGTAAGATAAGCTGAGCCTCTGTCAATAGGCGCTTCTGTATAGCTTCACTGTGCAGGCCACACACTAACCTGTCACGTAAGGCCTCATTTAATATTTCCTTAAATTCAGTGTTCTGCCAGCTTTCTCAAAGTTGCTACAAATTGTACAACTGTTTCGTCTTCTTTCTGGTCTCTTTTGTGGAACATGTATCTTTCAGCAATTACCAGTGGTTTGGGATTAAAATGGGACCCCTCGATTTTCACAATGTCACTGTAAAATTTGATCTCAGGCTTAACAGGGTGTAGTAAGCTGTGTAGCAGGGAGTAGGTCTTAGCCCCTACAACACTTAAGAATATTGGCACCTTCTTTGCCTCTGTAATGTCATTTGCAATAACAAAAAGCTCAAAACGCTCAGTATATACATGCCATTGCACTATAGTCTCCTCAGAAGGTTCCAGTGGCCCTGTAAGTATAGCCATGGTTTTAGTTTCAGTTTCACAGTCAGTGCGAACAGGCCAGTTCTCACCCCTTTCCAGCAGCAAACAAGGTTGGTTGGTTGGTTTGTTTTTGTACCTTAACTTCTACTTCCTTCTGTTGCTGGGGCAGCACAGAGATCCCATCCTCGTCACCATGTTGTTATATCCTTGGGGGCAGCAGCTTTAGGAAGAAATCACTGGAGACACAGAGAGCTGTAAACCTTGGAGCAGCCATTTATTGCTACACACAGAACTAACCAACAGCCAGCCAAACAGCTGGGCTATCCCCTAATAATTCAACTCAGTTACCGTAGCTACACAAGATTCTATTACTATGACAATCAAATACACAACAGTAAGCACCTGGAGGACAACAGGATTATAAGGAAGAGTCAGCATTGATTTGTAAGGAAAAAATCCTACCAAACCAGCATATCTTCCTCCTTTGACAGGGTTACTGGCCTAAGGATGGGGGGAAGCCGTAGATGGGATATAGTTTGATTTTAGCAAGGCTTTAGACACAGTCCCATGTGATACTCTCATAAGCCAAGTAGGGGAATGTGGTCTAGATGAAATTACTATAAAGTGCGTGCACAACTGATTGACTGATTATATTCGAACATAGTTATCAATGGTTCGCTGTCAAACTGGAAAGGAGTATGTAGTGGGATCCCACATGAGTCAGTCCTGGGTCCGGTACTACTCCATATTTTCATGAATGACTTGGATAATGGAGTGCAGAGCACGCTTATAGGTAACCCTTCTGCCAGGTGGAGTCAGCAGCAACAAGGGCCGAGTTCCTTTTCAACAATACAGCACAGATCTGGCTTTAGCCCCCACCCAGTAACCTGGGACAATTACACACCGCACTTGGGTGCCTCTAGAGGCAATGCTTCCACACTTCCAAGCACAGCGTCTGAGTGTAAAAAATAAACTTTTAATTAAAAAGGAAGAAGGTAACCCGGAATTAACTTGGGAAAATACTGCAAGCCGGATTCATAAACATGAGAAAAACACCCACCCCAGACTGTGTTGTGCAGTGTCCTATTCCCTCAGGCTCTTAAATCCAGCAACCAAAAGTGGCTTTAACGTGGTTCTCTTTTCACCACACCCCACTCACAGTTGTTGTTCTTGGTCAGTGAAGACCCAGAGTTCAGAGGTGCATCTCTGGAGTTCACCTCCCACCCTAGTGGCTGGGGAGGGAACATTCATCCTCTGCTTTCTGGGCACTCACTCCTGCATCAGCCGCCTTGCCAGCCACTTCACTCTGGTGGCCACCATGCCAGCTGCTCTGTTCTGTCAGCCACTTGCCACCTGCTTGCCACTCCACCAGTCACACGCTGTTCTGCTCCACCAGCCACTCTGCTGGCTACTTGCTGCTCCACACCCTCAGGGATGTCTTGAGGTCCCACAACTTAACACAGGTCTTGGTGATTTCAGCTGGTAGTGGGGAAACCTCACTGCTAGTACAGACTGGGCAGCCTCTTGCATCACAGACACTGTCCCAAAGCAAATCTAATGCTTAGGCCTGGTTATCACTAATTTCAGCTCTACTGGTCTGCAACAAGTCTCTCAAATCAGCTGTTATTGCACAATGGAGAAAAGAAGGGTCAAATGGTGTCTAGAACTGTTAGGCAAGGCTCACACCATCAGGTGCAAGTACCTGTCCCCACAATCCTGCTGCCCTTGATTCACACAACAAGGATAACAACCCTTTAGTACCCTCGCCCCCAATAACAAAATGACTTGTGATCCAACACCAGCCAAAAGTGCTCACTGGGACAAAGCTGCCCCAACATGCTGAGCACCTAGGCAAGATGGGTGAGCCCATGCAAACAAGGTCGGCTCCTGAAGTCCTCTTCCCCACTCATCATTAGATGTCAGGGGAGAGCTCATTCAGACCCTGCTTATAGCTTTAAATGTGCGGATGACACCAAGCTGGGAGGGGTTGCAAGCACTTTGGAGACAGGATTAGAATTCAAAATTACCTTGACAAATTGGAGAATTGGTCTGAAATCAAACGAGATTAAATTCAAGAAAGACAAGTGCAAAGTGCATCACTTAGGAAGAAAAAATCAAATACACAATGACAAAACGGGGAATAACTGGCAGGGTGGCAGTACTGCTGACAAGGATCTGGGGGTCACAGTGTATCACAAATTGAATATGAGTCAGCAGTGTGCTGTAGTCACAAAACAGGTAATGTGATTCTGATGTATTAGCAGGAGTGTCATACGTAAAACATGGGAGGTCATTGTTCTCCACAGAATTGCTGGGGTTTGAGCTGGAGAACTGTGTCCAGTTCTGCGTGTCACACTTTAGTAAAGATATGAACAAATTGGAGCATCCAGAGGAGAGCAACAAAAATGATCAAAGGTGTAAAAACCTGACTGAAGAGGAAAGGTTTAAAAAACTGGGCATGTTTAGTCTTGAGAAAAGGAGACATATTTGAACCATATTCAAATATGATAAGGGCTGTTTTATAGAGGATGCTGATCAAGTGTTCTCAGTGCCCATTGAAAGGAGGACAAGAACTAATGGGCTTAATCAGCAGTAAGGGAGGTTTAGGTTCAATAGTAGGAAAAACTTTCTAACAATAAGGGAAGTTAAGCTCTGGAACAGGCTTCCAAAGCAGGTTGTAGAATCCCCTCATCGGAGGTTATTAAGAACAGGTTGGACAAACCTCTGTCAGGGATGGTCCAGGTTTACTCAGTCCTGCCTCAGTGCAGAGGGCTGGACTTGATGATGAAAGTGCCCTTACGCATGCGAAAGTTTCGCAGCCACTGGGAATCATCCCAGACCTGCAACACTGTGTGGGCCCACCAGTCTGTGCTTGTTTCCCGGGCCCAGAATCGGTGTTCCACAGCATGAACCTGGCCCATTAACACCACGATGTGCACATTGCCGGGGCCTATACTTTGTGAGAAGTCTGTGTGCATGTCTATGTCCTCATCACTCTCGTCGCCATGCTGCTGTCGCCTCCTCGCATGGTTTTGCTTTGGCAGGTTCTGGTTCTGCGTATACTCCAGGATACTGCGTGTGGTGTTTACAGTGCTCATAATTGCTGCGGTGATCTGAGCAGGTTCCATGATCCCAGTGCTATGGCGTCTGGGGCTGAAAAAAGGCGCAAAACGATAGTCTGCTCTGACGGAGGGAGGGGGGACTGATGACATGGCTTACAGTGAATTAAAGTCCACAAAGGCGGAGACTTTGCATCAAGGAGAAACACAAATAACTGTCACACAGAATGGCCCCCTCAAGGATTGAACTCAAAACCCTGGGTTTAGCAGACCATTGATTTCACGGAGGAAGGAAGCAAATGAATACAAAACAAATCTGCTTTATTTCTCATTTTGATCCACTCCATCTATCTTTTACATTTTTAGGCTGGCAGCAGACAGTACAGTTTGACTGCTAGCCATAATCATCTCCTGGGTGCTTGGCAGAAGATGGGAATGACCTGACTGAATCACTCCCATGTCTGCCCAGGCAGCCCTGACTGACCTCACCGAGGTCGGCTTAAAGAGCACCCAGGAGTATGACGATTATGGTTACCAGTCATAATGCACTGTCTGCTGCCAATAGGCAATGAGCTGCTGCTGTGTAGCAATGCAGTCCCATGTCTGCTAGCACCCAGGAGACACACGGTGATAGTGAGGTGAGCGGGCTCCATGCTTGCCATGGTATGGCATCTGCACAGGTAGCCCAGGAAAAAAGGCACTAAATGATTGTCTGCTGTTGCTTTTACAGAGGGAGGGAGAGGGGGGCCTGACAACATGTACCCAGAACCACCCGTGACACTTTTTTTGCCACATCAGGCATTGGGATCTCAACCCAGAATTCTAATGGGCGGCGGAGACTGCAGGAACTGTGGGATAGCTACCCACAGCTACCCACAGTGCAATGCTCCGGAAGTCGACGCTAGCCTCAGTACTGTGGACGCAGTCCGCCCACTTAGAGCACTTTTTGTGGGGACATACACAATCGACTGTATAAAAACAATTTCTGAAAAACCGACTTCTATAAATTCGACCTAATTTCATAGTGTAGACATGGCCAGAGAGAAAGAGAATGAGGCAGGTTAACATGTGAGGACAAAAATAACATTGTGTGAGCGGGTTCTTCAATCCCACATCACGGTGTGTGACATGCCCCTGCCCCCCTGGGCTGCTAGCTCGGGTCAGGCTGGGGAGATCTCACTTCTGGGAGGGGAAAGTGGTGTCTGCACAGGAGACTCTATGGCTCAGAGCACTGTTGGCTCCTCCTGGGGTTACCTCGCTGTGCAGCTGCATAGAGCAACCAGACTGCATATGCAGAGTTGCTGAGCAGGAACTGCTGCTCATGGCACTGACTCTCCTCTCCCTTCCCTCTTCTGAGCAGCAGCCATCACTCTCTAATCCTGCAGCATCAATGTCCCCTGCAGGGCTGGGGAGACAGGTCTAATTCTGCCCTGGGGTTTGGGCCAGGGGACGGGAGGCAGGATCTAGACCAGAAGAAATGGGCAGTGGGACATTCTGTGAGATCAATTAGATCGCTGGGAGCAGATTTCTTAGGATCTGTCTCAAACATTTGCCCTGTTTCCCAGTCCTGTCCCATCCAGGCTCTTCCCCTCTTTCGGTGAAATAGCCCAGGGTCATTGGTCTTCCAGGCAGGTGCAAGGCCGGTCATTGTCATGCAGGCTTTTGGGAGGGCTGAGGGTGGAGGGGAGGAAGGATAATTTAGGGTATGTCTTCACTACCGGCCGTATCGGCGGGTAGCAATCGATTTCTCGGGGATCGATATATCGCGTCTCATCTAGATGCGATATATCGATCCCCGAACGCGCTCCTGTCGACTCCGGAACTCCATCAATGCGAACGGCGGTAGCGGAGTCGACATGGGGAGCCACGGATGTCGATCCCACGCCGTGAGGATGGTAGGTAATTTGATCTAAGGTACTTCGACTTCAGCTACGCTATTCACGTAGCTGAAGTTGCGTATCTTAGATCGATTCCCCCCCCCCTGGTGTAGACCAGCCCCAAGTCACTAGGACAGTGGATGGGGTATTACAAGGCATCAGTTCAGTCTCTCATTCAGCAGTGGACTTCTGTGTGCCCTGGGCTCAGTCACTTAGTCTCCCTTTGAGACTCAGTTTCCCCATCTCTGAAATGAGAATGAGCCGCCCTACCTCTCGGGAGTGTGTGAGGAATGAACCAAATTAATGACTGTGAGGAGCTCAGATACTCCAGTGACAAGGAATGAAGAGGGAGAGCATTGATGGGAAGGGCTTCTCTCTACACAGAGAAATTTATTGGTATAATTAAACCGCTCTACCTTTGGTGTAACTCCCATGGGGACACTCTTATTGTGGAATCAGAGCCTTTGTCAGGTTCATTCATAGTTTCCAAGGCCAGAAGGGACCACTGTGATCTAGTCCGACCTCCTGTATAACACAGAATGCGTAACCTGGACTGTGAGACTGCTGAGCCCCCTGTCCCACCAACCTGGGCTGCCTTTCATACTGTGGTGCTGAGGTCATTATAAGGCTGACAGACGCTGCACTTACACAGCCATCCACAGGCAGGGCACACCCAACTGAGTTACATGAATGATCTCCCAGCCACTCACGAACCAACAATAGGCAGGCTCCAGCCATCAGCCTCCAGCTCCCCAGTCTTGCACCCCAGAACAGTACCCTCTTGCCCTGGTCAGAAGCCTGGCCAGTGTAAGTTCATTACCCAGTTGGCCCCTCCCTTGATGTGGAGAAGACACACACCAGCCTTTGTAGTCTGAGCTGAGATTTCCCAAGGACTTCAACCAAAACACACTCTTTTAGGTAAAATATAAAACAGATTTATTAACTACAGAAAGGTAGATTTTAAGTAATTATAAGCAGCAGGCATAGAGATCAGTGTTGGGTACTTAAGAAACAAACATGAATTCAAGGTCTAAATTCCAAGTTGAACAGACTAAGCAAGACTTGAGTCAAGCAGTGCCTCACCCTAAACAGATGGTATTCATAGGGTTACAGTACACAGACAGGAGGGGGGTCCAAACTTCCCCCAGGTCAAAGTCTTCATCTTCTAGACTTTCCTTCAGGTGTTGCGATGGGGTGAGGGGAAAGGACAAGTGATCATGTCACTCTCCCTCAGTTTTATAGTTTCTTACAGCTGCTAGAAAGATCTTTGCTGTGAGGAGGGTTAGTTCACCCCCATGTGTATGTGCCTTCTCTGAGAAGTCTCTGGGATAGTGGATTGGGTGTGGATGACCCATCAACACCCATCTGGCCCATGATGGCTACTTCTTTGTTGTAACTGAAAGCAATACCTCATAACTTCACAGACAGTGATAGTGCTTAATCCAACAGGATATTAATGTTAACCATATCAGAACTTTTAAAATGATACCTCACCAGGTATACTTTGGACAAAACAGAGCACAGTTATAGTAGAGTGGTGAATATGGGGGTTCCAAGGTGCTGCTTTGAGGTACAGAGTGTTGCACTCTCCCCAGAATAATTCCAGTTTGAACTAGAGCGTCTCTTTTAAAAGAACATCCACCCTTCATTTAAAAATTGCCAGTGATGGAGAATCCACCACAGCCCGTGGTAAGTTTTCCCCATGGTTAATTATCCTCACTGTTTAAAAGCTATGCCTTTTAGTTTATAGCACTGTCATAAACAGTTAGTTAAGGGTTAAGGTCTCTTTTACCTGTACTGGGTTAACAAGCAGTACCTGATGACCACCTGACCAGAGGACCAATCAGGGACAAGATAATTTAAAATCCTTGTGGAGGGAAGTTTTTTTTTCCTGTGTCCTTTGTTTGAGTAACTCCCTAGTTGGAATTAAAGGAGTCCAGACGTCTTAATCAAGTCCTCTCAGAGTTCTGCAATAATTTCTTCTATTCAAGCTAGTGAGTATTAGAAAGGGAACTAGTATTTTTATATTGTTATTTCTGTATTTCCAATTGTGTGTTTGCTATAGAATTTCTTTAATTCTGTACTGTTATTGCTTTTACTGAGAAAGAAGGGAGGGGGGATTCTCTCCAGAGATTGATAAGTTTAGACCCTGTGTATTGTTCCATCTTGGTATTACAGAGACAGTCACTTTCTTCTTATTCTTTAATAAATCTTTTCTGTTAAGGACTTGGTTGATCTTTCCTTGGGTGAATTCTCAGGGAAAGGGGAGGAGGGAGGAGGAAGGCATCCCTCTGTAGCTGAATCCCAGTATCTCTCCTAGGAGAAGAGAGGGGGGAGGAAGCAGGGAGGAATGGTTTACTTCTCCTAGGTGTAAGAACTCCATGAATTTGGGGCTCTTGGGATCCCCAAGGATTTTGGGGAAGGACTGTGTCCCAATACACGTACATTATTGGGTGGTGGCAGCTTTTACCAGCTCTAAACTAGGATTTTAGTTTAGGGGAGTCCATGCAGGTCCCCATCTTGGAACCCAACAGCTCTAAGTGGGGGTGAGACCTAAGACAAGCACTTTTAAAACAATGTAAGATAAACCAGAAAAAGATTATCTTATACCACAATCCAGGTGTGCACAGGGACTTATACTGGAGCAGTATAAATTCATCCCTTGGCTGACATAAGATAACTTCCTTTGAGGTACTATAGCGGCAGGGGTTGGGTGGTTCATGGGCAGATGCTGGGTCAAGTCCATCTGCTTTGGGAACACGTGAGTGGTACCCACAGCTTTCACAAAGCTGCCTCTGTTTCCTCAGCAGAAAATGATCAATGTTCACCCTGCAGGGAAAGATGGGGCAGCTGGGAACTGGACTGGCCGCTAAGCATCCGCACAGTGTGGTTGGGCCAGAGGAGATTTATCACAAAATCCCCATCACAACTGGCACTGATCACCCTTGATTGCAGTCTGCCCAAGAGACAAGGATGGAATGGGCCATGGGGACGCAGCCTCTCGCATCCCTACAGCTGGTCTCACACACAGATTCTGCACATGTATAATTGGCACAAGCACTTCTGGAAAAACCTTCCAAAATGGCCAGTGATTTTGGGAGCCTAACATGAGACAGTTTAAGGGGTGACAGACAGACTGCACTGAGCCCCCACCTGCTGGAAAACAGCCCCTTTAGGGAGTCTTAAATTGAGCTCCCAAATTCATTAATACTTTCTGTAAGTCTTGGTCACTGTGCTTATCCATCTATCTATCTCCATATATATCCTCCGTCTATCTCTCTAGCCCCATACATACCCCTCTACCTATCTACTGATCTATCGATCAGCCTCTCTCTCTATCACAGGCTCTGTGCAGATGACTTATTTCAAGTTTCTGTTAAAGCATTTGCATAGAGAGGAGCCCTGGTCATTTCTTCCCTGTGTGGAGCCGTCTCTCTGCTCCTTTCAGGGCCTGGTATTGAGGCATCTGAAGTGTCTGTGCAGCAGGAGGAACTCACTCTGCAGATGCTCTTGCTTCTTGTCTCAGCTGCATTTACAGCTCTGGCTGTGCAGCGGGGTGAGTTCCCCTTCTTCACATCCTATTTTGCACTGTTCGTGTCCTGTCATCAACCTCCCCTTCACCTGCCCATGGTGGAGACTTTCCCTGTTCCTGTTCCTGTGGCTGGGCTGGGCAGGGGTCACTCAAAGTGAAAGCACTGGAGCCATTTCTCTATCACAAGCAAACCAACCCTCTTACACAGGAGCCTGATCCCAAGGCCAGTGGAGTCTTTCCACTGACACGAAGAGGCTTTGGATCAGGCTCTTTCTGGGCAGCATTATCTGAGCTCCAAGCAGGGCCTGGCTGCCACCCAAGGGTGCCAGCAGCTCAGCCTGACCCACAGCCCCAGAGATCAGTCTGGGCTAGAGGCACACAATGTTGTGATCTTAAAATGACACATTGTTTAAGTGAGAGTTTCTGTCAAACATTTTCATTATTTCTAAAGTTTCCATTTTTTCAAAGAAAAAAATTAAAATTATTTGGGGGGTTTTGTAAAACAAAATTGGAAAATTAAAAAACATTTTCAATTAAAAAAA
>ML129515.1:84609-119512 GCA_003846335.1 Cuora mccordi | reverse complement strand
CCCCATCTCCCTGGTGCTTCCCAGGAAAGAGGGAGCCACTGTCTGCTGTGGCTCCAGGACCTTCCCTTGGCCTGGGCCTAGAACTGCTCCTGGTGGCCCCTGTGACAGCTAGGAGCTGGGAGGGGCACACGGACAGGGAGGATGTTAGAGCAGACACCGGAGGGGTTAGGGACTGGACACAGCTCCCTGGCTGTTGGCTAGTGGGCTCCATGGTGCAGCAACTGGCCTTCACCGCACGGGCTCCTCAGGCAGGCCAAGGAGTTGTCCATTCTCTAGGTAACCCCCAACAGCCAGGGGCTGGCCTCGCTGAGGGGTCCCTCTCTCCTAGCTGTACTGCCCCAGCTCTGTCAGCAGGTGCACGCATCAAGGCCTCTTGTTCTCGGACAGTGCACAGAGCCAGACAATGGGAGCCCGGCTCTTCAACCCAAATGATCCTGGGGAATAACGTTCCCAGGCATCAGATAGAGCTGGTCCCCCCGCCGCCCCAGCTGGTCTGGCATCAGAGCCTCCATCTGAGACATGGCACAGACCCACCCACCATTTACCTCCTGTGCCAACAACAGTGCCAGATGCCACCAATGGCTCCATTCTCCTTCCCAGGCACTCTCCCTGCCCCCATCCTCTACCTGAGCCGGATGTCTGCCCAGCCAGGGGACTCTGTGCAGCTCCAGTGCTCCATGTTCACCCAGGCTCCAGCCACCCGTGTCATCTTCTATAAGGACGGGGAGGAGGTTTCATCCCAGATTGGTTCGGAGGAGAAAGTCACCTATGGCTATGACCATGTGGTGTCCACGGGCAGTTCCGGGAATTACTCCTGTGGGTACGAGATTAAGGACAGAGACAACCAGGTGATCAGATCCCAGCTCAGCCCTGCCCAGCACCTCAGCCTCACTGGTAAGGCCAGTGTGTGTGTGTATGTGTGTGTGTGTGTGTGTGTGCAGAAATTCATCCATGTTCAAAATTTGAAATGAAAAATTTCTATCAAATCATCTTTGTTCAAAATTTGCCACAGGGAACCCGCCAGCCCCTTTTTTCACCAATCTCAGCTCAGAGGGCCCAGCCCAGGCAGGTGGGGGATTAGGGTTGCCACGAGTCCAGTTTTCATACGGAACTCTTGGTCAAAAAGGGACTCTGGCAGCTCCAGTTAGCACCACTCACCAGGCCATTAAAAGTCCGTTCGGTGGTCAGGGCCGGCTCTAGGTTTTTTGCCGCCCCAAACAAACAAAAAAAAACCTCAGAGAGAAGAAAAAACCCACCCAGAATGCTGCCTCTGGAATTGTGCTACCCCAAGCACGTGCTTGGTTTGCTGGTGCCTAGAGCCAGTCCTGTTGGTGGTGCAGCGGTGTTATGACAGGCTCTCTGCCTGCCCTAGCTCTGCACAGCTCCCAGCAGCAGCTGGTATGTCCCTGCGGCCCCCTAGGGGCAGGGGTGATCAGGGAAACTATGCGTGCTGCCCCACCCCCTTTCCTGGCTCCGCAGCTCCCATTGGCTGGGAACCATGGCCAATGGGAGCTGTGGGGGTGGCGCCTGCAAGCGCAGGCAGTGCACAGATCTGCCTGGCCATGCCTCAGCCTAAGGGCTGAACATGCTGGCTGCTTCTGGGAGCCACAGCATAGCCAGGGCAGGCAGGGAGACTGCTTTAGACCCAATGCACTGCCAACTGGGAGCCACCTGAAATAAGCGCCTCCTGGCCAGAGCTCACACCTCAAATCCCCTCCTGTACCCCAACCCCCTACCCCAGCCTTGAGCCCCCTTCAGCACCCAAACTCCCTCCCAGAGCCTGTACCCCAAAATGCCTCCTGCACCCCAATCCCCAGCCCTGATCCCCCTCCAAGAGTCCACAACCTCTCCCACCCCCCACCCGCCTGCCCCAGCCCCCAGCTCCTGTACCCCAAACGTCTTGGCCCCAGCCCAGAGCCCCCTCCTGCACTCCAAACCCCTTATCCCCAGCCCCACCCCAGAGCCCACACCCCCAGCCAGAGCCAGAGCCCCTTCCCACACCCCAACCCACTGTCCCAGACTGGAGTCTCCTCCCGAACCCTGAAACCCTCATTTATGGTCCCACCCTGGAGTCCGCACCCCCAGCTGGAGCCCTCACCCCTCCCACACCCCAATACCCAGTCCCAGCCCAGGGATAGTGAGTGAGGGTGGGGAAGAGCGAGCGACTGAGGGAGGGGGCTGGAGTGAGAGGGGGACGAGTCCTCAGAGAAGGGGTGGGGGAGGGGCAGGCCTTTGGGAGGGGGTGGGACAAGGCTGTTTGGTTTTGTGCAATTGGAAAGTTGGCAGCGCTGTGGAGGTGAATGGGGACACCATAGAAATGTCAGGCTGGAAGAGACCTGAAGAAGCCATAAATTCCAGCCCCCTGCAGTGAGGCAGGACCAAGTAAATTTAGACCATCCCTGACAGGGGGGTTGTCCAACCGGTTCTTAATAACCTTTGACAATGGGGATTTAAAAAACTCACTTGAAAGTCTATTCCAGAGCTTAACTTCCCTTATCGTCACAGTTTTTCCCAGCATTTAACCTAAATTTCCCTGGCTGCAGATTAAGCCCATTACTTCTTCTCCTACTTTCAGTGGACATGGAGAACAATTGATCCCTGTCCTATTTATGGGCCTGGAGTCGGGACATGGTCTGGCTCTGGTCTCTTATGTATTTATTGCCTATGTAGTGACTCCATCAATGGTGGTATCAGGGATTCTCCCCTCTCTCAAAGTAAATGATTCTGTAGCATTTCTTTATTCTGGGGATTCTATTTAAGGAAAGGTGGGTCCTGGGCTGAGCAACCCCCAGTCTGAGTGTTATCACCAGGACAGTGGATGTAGAGGAAACACACTATGACACAGTAGGACGAAGGGATCATCCAGTGCAGCACTATCTGTCTGTGCAGCTCTCTCAGGCTTTAACCAGCATTGCTGAGTTGGGCAACATCTTTGCAGGGCAGGAAAATGGCTCTTTCAAAGGGAGAATCCCAAACCCTTCTGATGGGCAAGAGTTTCATCTGGGGTTCACTGACCCCCTCTGCTAAACCAGCATTTAGGGAATTATTTCCTCTCTCTCCACTCACTGTATTTGTTGCTGTTTTTGTCGGAGGCACCAGATGCATCATCACACCTGGGCTCACAAGTTCCTTCTCTCTGTGTAATTAGTTATTTACGCTCTGTGCTCCAATCCGGGAACAAAGGTGTCACACACAGCGCATGAGCAAACCCCTCTTTCAGGAATCTCAGCCCAGCACCAGTGCCTGATTCCCAGGCAGAAAACAGTGACTTTAACAGAGCCACAAACTTGACTATTTGCACAGGACCCCCAAAGCATCTGCATCAGCAAACCAAAATCCAAACAAAGCTGTGTACACCCCTCCCAAGGAAAGGAAAAGATGGTGTCAGACTTTGTGTAACAGCGCCGCTAGTGACTCCTGACTGAGCGACACTAATGTTAATTGTGCCCGGAGAGTTGCTGGGGACAGAGCATTTCTGTCCTGCAAGAAATTCTGACCTTTCACATTTTATTTTCATCCTGAATCAGGGGGAAAGTCAAAAATTCAGATTTTTCATGGAACAGAAATTCAGCAACATTTTGATTCCAAAACATTCAATCGCCTTCTTGAAAGGTTTTGATTTTGAAGAAATAGCATTTTCTGACTGAAAACTCTTCCACTAGGTATTTGTAGACCAGCTCTGCACACATTTCTACATTCTGCACAGATCTCTGGCCCTGACTCACGAAAGCTCTCAAGCGTGTGCTCAAATCCAACCTTACTCAGGCCAGCACCTATGTATGAGCTTAACTTTAAGCCCCTGCTACAGTCCCATTGCTGGACCTAAAATGGCTGTTTGAAGTTAAGTTTGTACCTGGGCGCTGTCCGGAATCATGATGCTTCCCTGAAGTAGGGCAGTTTCAATAGGATATTTCCTGCCTTGAGGAGCTCACTCTGAGAGCTGGGTGAGGGGGAAATCCAGGTTTATTTCCACAAAAAAAAAAGTAAACAAAGCTATTTAATTCAAAAATTGTTATGGAAAATTTCAGTGTTTTGATGAAAAAATATTCATGAAACAACACAAAAAAAAAGTCATTTGGTCTCATTTCGACTAGACATTTTCCTACGTTTTGGGTTTTCAGAATCAAAATGAGACAAAGCTGTTTGTTTACTTTCAGAGGCACATTTTCCTTCCATATCTGGATTTTTAAAACAAAAATGTCAGTTCAAAACAAAACAAAACATTGTTTTTCATTTCAAAATTTTTTTTGTGGAAAGACGAAGAAGGTCCTTCCATGTAAACTGTTTGGTGGAAAGATTTTATTTAAATTAAAATGGTTTGAGATTTAAAAAATGTTGAGTCAAAAAATAATTGTGGAAAAACATTAACTAATTTCTCAAAAAGAACAGCCAATAACAACGCCCTGCAGATAACCGTAGGGTGAGCTCCCCAGGTATGTTTATGAGGATATGAGGGGTCCCTGGACTCAGCCAGCTCCAGCCGGTGGGGAATTGTTGGTGGCTGCTTGGAGAGGACATTCACAGTGATGTTCTTTCCTAGGCCCTGATCTGAAGCTCTTGCTGGGAATTACAATCCCTGCTGTCGTGGTTCTGGCTGTGGTGCTTTATCTTCTGAAAAAGAAAGGTGGGTATGACAGTGAGGCCAAGCAAATGTACAGACAGAGACAATCCCTTAGATCCCCTGTACCCAGTATGTCTGCTGGGATAGGGGGAGACAGATGACCGAAAACACAATGAAATCGATCATTTGTTTTTGGCTTGGTAGAAAGATCAAAGAGATGATGAAAGGGATTATCATTGTGATTAATTATTTCTATTGCATTAGCACCTTGGAGCCCCAGTCAGGGATCAGGGCCCACTGCGCTAGGCGCTGTACATTATTTATTAGGTACATTACTGCAGTGCCCTGTAGGGGGCGTGTGTTCAGATGGAATATCAACACACAGGTACCTAAGAGTAAGTGGGGGAATGGTCCCACTATTGTGGGGGAACTCTCCTGGCTTCTGCACCATCCCTGTGAAGTGGGCTAGAAAAAGGATCTGAGTCCTCGCTCCCACTTCTTTTACCCAGAGGCTTCCCTGCCCTCGAGGACTCCCCTTCCACTCTCCTGTCTGGCAGAGTCCTCGTAACCCCAACAAGGCTGGGCCCAGGATTCCTGGGGGAGCTCGACCCCCAACTCTGCTGTGGTCACCTATGACAGGGGCTAGGGTGTCCCCACATCGGGGTACTCTCTCTGCCTGGGGCACTTCCCTGACCCATTGATCATTTCATACAATTTAAAGCAAATACAAGTTGTTTAATTAATAATTAATTTTTAAAAAGAATAAGGAAAAATGGGAAAGGTTAAAGGAAAACACATCACCCCGCTCTGTGGCAGGGAACTTTACAAACAGTGTCTCTGGAATGTCAGGGCAGTTCACACTCTGTTCCTTGTAGGTCCCAGGCCTTCTTCTCAGGCCCTGGCTGTACTGAAGGGATGCCGCGGGTTGGACACTTGCAATGGTGGTGGCCACACACCTCCGGGCTTTGGGTGGTGGGACCCTTCTTCCCACCGTCAGCCCCTCGTCGGGTTAAGATCCCCCCACCAATCTGGCCTGCAAGGACCATTGGCTGGGGATGTTTCTCTTCGCTGGGTCCTTTGCCCATAATCCCCCCTTGGCTGGCCCCAGTTGCTCACCACACCTTGCTCTATGGCTGCAGCTCTGCTCCCAGCACAGGGTCTGCTCTCCCTGCGCTGTGTCTCTGGCTCTGCTCCCAACTGTGACCTGCTTCCTGACCTGCTCTATTGGCCCATCTGGATCTGGCCTGGCTCTGCTCCCCAGCTCAGCTTGGGCCCCTGCTCTCTCCTTATCTCTGCCCCCCTCTGTCTGACCCAGGCAATTCCAGCTCACAAGGAGGATGGGACTCCCCTGGCCTCCTGACTTCCTGATTAGCCTGCCGACCCTGTCAATCAGGCTCAGAGGCTGAGGCTAATCTGGAACATTGGCCTCTCCTCAATCTTTTAGTGCTGGGAGCTAGCAAACCAAAACACCCTGTTACTGCCTTAAAAGGTCCGAGGTACTCTGCAAGAACGAGACCGACTCCACACTGAGAGTAATTGGCTTTAATGAAGGTAAAGTGACACATCTGCAACGGGGACCCCGAGCGTTGCTGTCACTGAGACGGGGACCCAGCGCCCTGTAGCTCGGCCTGGGGTGAAGTCCGAAGACAAACACAAAGCATGCTCATTTTATACAAAAAGCAGCAAACCAGCTCATACATAATGCAATAGAAACTCTCCACCCTCCGGGGCTGCCCCCCTGGCTAACAGCCAGGGGCTTGCCACGCAGCAGTCCCAGCCGGTTACGGCAGGTTAAAACTAGCATGCCGTGCCCTACAATAACCGGAGGCTGAGAAAACGGAACTGCCTAAGCTAAACCGTAACAAAATCTTCCGTGGTTCCCTAGCCTCCTACACACCCCCACTGAATGATAGTAAGGGGGCAACAGTCCCCTTACATTTGCATGGATCTGCTCCCTCAACTGCGTCTTACCTAAGGCTGCAGTTCAGGAAGGCATCCCCTCGACAGGAATGGCCCCTATGTATATGCCCGTGTTTAAGAGCTTTCCTGAATCCAGACCTAACAACTCTGACAATAGAGCTCTGGACACAGCTCTGTCCTGCCAACCTTTCCTCACACAGCGTCCCCAGCCCCAAGCTTTCACAGCATTTGAGTCACCCCAACAATCTCGAGATTGGCTTAAAACTCATGGGATTTCCAGCAAGTCATCAGAGTGGGGTCTTTGTATTTGCCTGGGGGATTTGATCTTTGGGGGTCTCTCAGGTCACATTTTTAAGCTTTTCTCCCCTAAAATGAGGATTATAAATTTACTTCTTTTTAATGAAAGCCGAGATTCTCACTGAACTCCCTGATTCTCAGAACATCAAATGCCGTGAGACTGGCAGTTAAATCATCAGACTTGGCCACATCACTCCAAGGGCAGTCAGTGGGGCTGGTGGAGGAGAGGGCTGGGCTGGGCGATGAGGATGGGGCTCTGCACCAATACAATGAGGAACTGGGGCCGTTTCACTCAGTTTCCGTCTCTCTCTCTCTCTCTCTATCTGTGCCCATGAGGAAACATGTCCACGTCTCTGATCACACTGTCTCACTGCTTCCAGTTGTGTCTCTACCAAGGGATCAAAGGTAGGAGGAGATTATTCCCTCTCCCATCTCATTTCCATCCTGGGTCCCTTCTCTCTGCCTCACAGAACAGCCAACCACTCCAGCATCTAAGCATAGCTCAGCTCCCCTGCTGTGTGTGTATGTGGAGGGGGCAGTGGTGAGGGAGATTCAGTCTATTTGTTCCGGAGGAGTTTTGGAAAAGCCCAGGGCAGGATGAACTCCCTGGTTGGGGTTGGATCTGGAGGTTATGAGGAGAAGCTTTAAGGAAGGGGTTTCCCAAAGCTGCATGTCCCCATCGAATTCACTGGCAGCAGAATGAGCGTGTTTGAAAATGGTCCCTGGGTGTTGAAAGAATGAAAGTGGCCCTGTTTTACACTCAGAGGATGCTGGGGATGTTCGATCACAAAGCGGCACCAACCGAACCATCCAGTTCCCCAGAATTGGGTCTGTTCTTCCAGAGCGGGGCTGGGAGTGGCTGGGCCTGGCTGGGAACCAAGGTTTTCCAGTCCATCCAGCTGCGGTGGGTAACACCCTATTTTAGCTCCATCAGCTACAGCTGGTTTAGTGCCAGGCTCGGTGCATCCACACACAAACTCGCCAGGAAACATCCACAGCAGGTTTCCTCACAGAGTCCATGATTTCCGTGCAGGTCTGTGTGTGGGGCAGCCGTAGCGCTCCCACCCCATGCTGGGGAGAGTGGTCAGCAGGGACACCCGTGGGGATTCAGAGCGCGTTGTACGTGTGAACAATGGGCTGTGCAGAGTGGGCTCTGAGACCGTCGTCTCTGCAGCATGGCCCAGGGGGACCAACTTGCTGTCTGCTCAACACCCCGTCAGGGGCCTCTAAGGGACCCCTCCCCCTCCCACCACACACAGAGACCCTGCAGGGACCGTACAGATGGTGTCTAAGGGTCACTCCCCATTACTCTGCAGCCAGTACCTGTCCCTGACTCCTGCTCCCCTCCCCATCTGACTTCCCAGTGACCATCTTCAGCCCAGTGGACCCACTACTGCCCTTCTGAGGGCCAGGGGGCCCATTTGCTTGTTCTAAGCCCTGCCTGGCCCATGCCCATGCCTCACAGCCCTGGAGCTCAGAGAAGCTTCATCAGCTGCACGTTGCCCCAAGAGAGACTCCAGGAAATCTACGCAGCTCCAGCTCAGATGGGCATGATAGGGGGAGAAGCCAGCATTGGGCTGGTGGGAGGGAAGAGAGAACCAGATGGGAGACCAGGGAGTCCATGGGGTGACCAGCTGGACACAGAGAGGGAAAAGCGCATGGGGAAACTGGAGGCAATTTACTGGCTCTGCCAGTGTCCAGCCCAGCCTGGGTTCCTAGCGCAGTGACTCTGCCAATAAAGTAGGTAGGGGCAGACCACACACAGACACTCAATACTGTGACACCCCCCTTCCACCCCCAGCAGTGTATGTTCCCTGCCTGCCTGCCTCCTGCACCCCTGACCTGTAGGACAACTTAGCTGCATCTCCCGAAACATTCCCTCACTCTCCCTGCTGTATGACCAGTCTGTGCCCACAAACACCCCCACCCTGCCTGCCTGGGATGTGGGAGCTGGTTAGCCAACTAGGCCAGAAGCGGGGCTCTGAAGCTGCATTTTCACACTATGCAAAGACATTAAAGTTGAGCCTCAACGATAAACATTCAGCCTGTCTACACTGAGCAGACCTGGCCTAAACATCCAGTTTTATTGGGGTGAATTTTTTTCTAATAAAAAATGTTGTTCAAATTTTGTTCAAAATTTTTTACAGAAAATGTTGGAGTTTTTCTGATAAAAAAAATCAAAATGAAACAAAACAAAATCTCTATTCAAAAGAAAACAAAATGAACATTTTCTTTATGATTTTTTTAATTGAAAATTTCATTAAATCAAAGGGTTTTGACCAAACATTTGATTTTGGTTAAACTATTGTTCATGGAAAAAGTTCTGTGGAAAAATTCACCCAGTTCTAACTTTGTGAAAACGACCGAGTTCTCTTCAAGGTCTGTCCTAGGGTGACCAGATGTCCCAATTTTATAGGGACAGTTCTGATTTTTGGGTCTTTTTCTTATATAGACTCCTATTATCCCCGTCCCCCATCTCAGTTTTTCACATTTGCTGTCTGGTCACCCTGTCCTGAGATGTCAGGGATTTTTGGTTCCCTCCAATCTTAACTCCATGCTGACGTAGTGGTGTTTGGGGGAATTGGTTGTTTGCATTTTGCTGAAGTAGAACAGGATTTTCAAGTCTCATCTTTATTAGACTTTCCCTCCATAAATGGTGAACTTGCCATGTTCCCTGATTATCCAGAAGTAGGGCTTGCTGCCTTTCCACTGAGCGTGAGCTGAATTGAGTTGTAAGGTCCTAGCAGGGAGAGCCACCTATGGGAAGAAATATACTCACAGCTGGACCTCTGAGAACAGACTCAGTGTCACCAAGGTGACAGAGAGCACACGGTGTCACTGATACCCCCTGTCCTTATCACTCTCCACAGGGAACGAGTCCAGCGTGACACTAGCAACACTCCTGAAGATCATATTGAATGTAAGAGCTTTTGGAGAGTATTGGGGTTACTGGCTTCACCTGCACATGAGGGAGAAATGCAGGGGTTGGGGGTAAATGTGTTAATTGGTGGGGGATGGACAGATCTCAGATCAGACTGTCTGGCCAAGAGTTACAACAAACTGCCTGTGATCAAAGTACCTTAGGGGACTGAGCCAAAGTGTTATCAATTCCCTTCCTTCACTGAAAGGACACATGCCGGGGAAAACTCCCATTGGAAAGTGTTCTACCACCTTCACTGGGAGCTGAGTCTGCCCCATGCTGACCAGTATTTCCTGTCCTGTGCGAACATGGACTGAGATGTGACAAAACAGCAATAAACCCCAATAGACGGTGCCTTGGCAGGCAATTGGTGCTCACCCGATGGTTGTATTGTAAGGCCCAAGGCTGAAAGCTGAGATACATAGGTGGGGGGTATTCTTATCTCAGGGTGTGTCAGGTTAGAAGTACACATAGAGAATTTAAAAGTAAAGTATAAAAAGAGAATTCTTGGTTTAAATCACCTAAATGTCTAAGGTGTTTGGAAGCCCTGAGCAATGTAGTACCACATCCCAGAGGGAGATTTACCCCCTGAGAAGCACAGTCACCCAATCTTTGTGCCACTTAGAGACTGGCTTGCTAATTTTACGTTTTTATTTAAAATATTGAATATTAACCCAGTGGATCATTAAATCCTTGATCTGATTAGAAAATAAGCTTTTTTTTTTACTGTGGAACATTTAAATAAAAATGAATTTGTTTTAGCTTTTCTCAGAATTTTCAGTGGAAAATTTCAACTTTTCAATGAAATATCAAAAATCAAAACACTAGAGCTGGAAAAAAATGCAATTCAATTGGTGCAAGAGTCCCTCATGGGAGTTGTAGTTCAGGGGCCTCATGCTCCTGGTTTCCTCTCTGAGTCAAGCTCTCTGGCCCTCCCATGATGCACCATATTCTCCCTCCTTGGTGAGGGGAACTAGTACATAATGGGAGTCCCTGGTTCCAGTGCATCATGGGAGATGGAGGTCAGCCAGGCAGCCCAGCCACTAGAGAAGAATATCAGCACCTGGCAACTGAACTACAAGTCCCACATTACACCATGCTGGTATTCTGAATCAGAGTATTTCTGGTTTATGGGCAAAATATTTCAGTTTGGGGGCATTTGTTTTTTTAACAACATGTTGAAATTTTCTGCAGAAAGCCACCTCTGTTTGTGACAAAATAACTCTGTGGAAAACCCAGACAGACAGTTTCCACTGAACATCTTCAACAGCCACATTAAATCCTTCTGCTTCGTATCCCCTAATGACCCTGGTCAGGATCAGGCTCCATTATGGTCAGTGCTGCCCACGGGGGAGCCCTGCCCTGGCTGGGGAAGACATACGAGCCATGGGGTTATAATTTGTGCTCAGTGAGGTGTCTTCCCTTAAGGGCATTTACAGCCATGTGACAATTTTTAACTGTCCTTCTCTCCCCAGGTGCCTCTGTGGATTCTCTGGGAAGCCCCAGGGTAAGTCGCAGATTTTATTAACAACAAAGCATAGAGATAGAAAAGAGCGATTTGTTTGCCTGTTCCAGCTCGGCGGTGACCCCTGGGCTTGGAACATGGATTTACTCAGGATTCCCAGGCTTCAGATTGTGTCTGTTACCCTGGTCTCACTGCTGCTGCCCCAGATCTCTACCCACGTCCAGGTAGCTGCCTCCCATATGTGCTGTTAGTTTGGCCAGTCAGGCTCTGCGCCCTCCGCTGACACACACAGATGCATCCAGGCAAGAGGAAAATAATCCTTCCCAAACTCCACACCACAGTGATAGTGGAGAATCCCCCATGGCCTGAAAATCTATCCAGCTACAGAGGGGGTCGTCCTCCTCACAAGCCTCTGCAGTCTGACAAACAACCAAGGCAGAGATGTTCAGGGTTTCAAAGTTCCCATTAAAACTCCTGGAAACTGGACGTTCAAATCCTCAGGCGGGTTTGAAAACCTCCTCCGAAATGTTACCCATGTGGGAACTGGCTGTAGTGAGATGGCTCCTATTAGTGAATACTTACCTGCTAATAATCAAAGATCAATTGCCAAATTAATAGCCTAATTTTGGCAATTAATTTGGCAATTGATCTTTGATTATCAGCAGGTAAGTATGCCCAGTGGTCTGTGATGGGATGTTAGATGGGTGGGATCTGATGGTTTCTAACCATTAGAAGAGTGAAGTTCTGGAACAGCCTTCCAAGGGGAGTAGTGGGGGCAAAAGACATATCTGGTTTTAAGACTAAGCTTGATAAGTTTATGGAGGGGATGGTATGATGGGATAGCCTAATTTTGGCAATTCATTTGGCAATTGATCTTTGATTAATTCCATGTCTAGTTGGCAGCCGGTATCAAGTGGAGTGCCCCAAGGGTCGGTGCTGGGGCCGGTTTTGTTCAATATCTTCATTAACGATCTGGAGGATGGTGTGGACTGCACCCTCAGCAAGTTTGCAGATGACACTAAACTGGGAGGAGTGGTTGATACGCTGGAGGGTAGGAATAGGAAACAGAGGGACCTAGACAAATTAGAGGATTGGGCCAAAAGAAATATGATGAGGTTCAACAAGGACAAATGCAGAGTCCTGCACTTAGGACGGAAGAATCCCATGCACTGCTACAGACTAGGGACCGAATGGCTGGGCAGCAGTTCTGCAGAAAAGGACCTAGGGGTTACGGTGGACGAAAAGCTGAATATGAGTCAACAGTGTGCCCTTGTTGCCAAGAAGGCTAATGGCATTTTGAGTTGTATAAGTAGGGGCATTTCCAGCAGATCGAGGGATGTGATCATTCCCCTCTATTCAGCACTGGTGAGGCCTCATTTGGAGTACTGTGTCCAGTTTTGGGCCCCACACTACAAGAAGGATGTGTATAAATTGGAGAGAGTCCAGCAGAGGGCAACAAAAATGATTAGGGGGCTGGAGCACATGACTTATGAGGAGAGGCTGAGGGAACTGGGATTGTTTAGCCTGCAGAAGAGAAGAATGAGGGGGGATTTGATAGCTGCTTTCAAATACCTGAAAGGGGGTTCCAAGGAGGATGGATCTAGACTGTTCTAAGTGGTAGAATATGACAGAACAAGGAGTAATGGTCTCAAGTTGCAGAGGGGGAGGTTTAGGTTGGACATTAGGAAAAACTTTTTCACTAGTAGGATGGTGAGGAACTGGAATGGGTTACCTAGGGAGGTGGTGGAATCTCCTTCCTTGGAGGTCTTTAAGGTCAGGCTTGACAAAGCCCTGGCTGGGATGATTTAGTTGGGTTTGGTCCTGCTTTGAGCAGGGGGTTGGACTAGATGACCTCCTGAGGTCCCTTCCAACCCTGAGATTCTATGATTCTATGATTATCAGCAGGTAAGTAAGCCCAGTGGTCTGTGATGGGATGTTAGATGGGTTGGGATCTGAGTTACTACAGAGAATTCTTTCCTGGGTGCTGGCTGGTGAGTCTTGCCCACATGCTCATGGTTTAACTGATCGTCATATTTGGGGTCAGGAAGGAATTTTCCTCCAGGGCAGATTGGCAGAGGCCCTGGAGATTTTTCGCTTTCCTCTGCAGCACGGGTCACGGGTCACTTGCTGGAGGATTCTTTGCAGCTTGAATTCTTCAAACTACAATTTGAGGACTTCAACTACTCAGACATAGGCTAAGCGTTTGCTACAGGAGTGGGTGGGTGAGATTCTGTGGCCTGCATTGTGCAGAAAGTCAGACTAGATGATCATAATGGTCCCTTGTGACTTTAAAGTCTATAAATCTATAAGTGAAGCCTTAGCTCCACTCACTGGTAACCCTCCTCACCACAGACCTCCCAAAGAGGAAGGAAGTTCTGGCTTCAAGACTAAGCTTGATAAGTTTATTGAGAGGACGGTATGATGGGATAGCCTAATTTTGGCAATTAATTGTTCTTTGATTATTAGCATGTAAATATGCCCAGTGGTCTGTGATGGGATGTTAGATGGGATGGGATCTGAGTTACTACAGAGAATTCTTTCCTGGGTGCTGGCGGGTGAGTCTTGCCCACATGCTCAGGGTTTAACTGATCGCCATATTTGGGGTCGGGAAGGAATTTTCCTCCAGGGCAGATTGGCAGAGGTCCTGGAGGATTTTTGCCTTCCTCTGCAGCATGGGGCACGGGTCACTTGCTGGGGGATTCTCTGCACCTTGAGGTCTTTAAACCATGATTTAAGGACTTCAATAATTCAGACACAGGTTTGTTACAGGTGAGATTCTGTTGCCTGCATTGTGCTGGAGGTCAGACTAGATGACCATAATGGTCCCTTCTGACCTTAAGTCTATGAATCTATGACACACATGTTGGGAGCAACTAATCTCCAGCATAACAATATTATAATAACAAGTGCAAATAACCATTATAAATATCGCCATTAACAACATCAGTGATTAAAATATAAAACTGGACAGGAAAAAACTAAACTGCCTGCAGCACAGAAGAATCCTTATTTCAGATAACAAGACCCCATTGCAGGGAGAACATGGCACTACCTCTACGCTGGGGAGGGGGAAATCTGAGCTGCCTGCCTCACAGGGGTTTATGTAGGAATTGGGGCCGCTGGTGTTTCCCAGCCTAGATGCCCATTAGAACAGCTCCTGCTGTACGTACAGCAGTGCTGTCAGACGGACATTTTCTGGCTTCATTTCTCTGGCTTCAGTTTGGCTTATCAGAAAAGTAACATTACTGTGTTTTATCTCAATGAATCCACCACCCTAGAAAGAAGAGACTTCGATATACGCGAACGTCATTCCGTGGCGGGACAGATGTCATTAATGCTCCACTTGCTGAAATGCAGGACTCGTCAGTGTGCAGCCACATCATAGAACCTCCAAGGGGGCCGTACAGCAAGGAAGTGGGGGATCTTCTCCAGGACCACAGCTGGACAATGCACAGCACCCAAAGTGCTGTAGGACACTGGAATATTCTTTGGGCAAATGCTGCCTGTTTTCCTTTTGGAAAAAAAGTTTCTTCTGAATAAAATGAGAAAAATATCCAAACTCTGTATTCCTGCCCCCTGACTCTTTATATCGACAGCTCAGCTCCCAAGTCCTCTCAGCTGTTCAAAGATTCCATTGCCAACTCAAAGTGTACAGAAATCAACAGGCAGCCACCCCCAAATCCCCAGATTATTTTAAGAATTCATGAGGTTTTTTTTTAATTCTGCATTTTGCTTGCTTCTATTTGACTTCTGCTGTTTGACCTTTTGGAGGTCAGGTTTCCCAGGTGTTCTTCACACCCAGGAGGGCTAGAAACGTGCACATTTCAACAGAACCCAAGATACTCACATAATCCCAGCACATCAGCAGTTGGGCTTTAAGAAAAACAGCGAATATTACGAGATGTGCTGTGAAATGATGAGAACTAACAACAGCATCAGGGTCCCCTTGGAATTTGCAGGTCTGTTTAATGTCATGAGGGTTTGTAGGAATGTGATGAAATACGAATAACAACAAAATGTATTAGTCACAAGCTATGGCTTTGTGAAACTGTTTCTTAGCCTCCTCCAGTCCAGAGAGTGCAGCCATATGGATGCAAGAAAACATCATGTCAGCATTTTGCTCCCTGGAAAGCAGTCAGTGCATGAAGCAATTACATTGCTTTGGTGTCTGGGTTTGAGGTGATGTTTGGCAGGAATTCTAGACTGATGGTCAGGTTTCTAAGTGCCAGCACCCAGCAGCTGATAAAAACTCTCATTTGAGAACAGTGATTGTCTGCTCCTTGGTATTTTGGAAGATCTAACTACTGCATTTAGGTGCCCGAGAGCCCAACTCTGCAAAATCTGGCTGTGTTGTGAGCTTTGAAATGAGTGATATTGGCCCTGCTGCTGTTATAGTCAGCACCTGAGCAATGTCTCTGGATCCTGCTGCAGACACTGGTGGATTTGGGAATCGTTCTTTCCCTCTTGTAGCTTTGTTTTGTGTTGTTAGTTCAAGGTTTTTGAACCGTTGTGAGTGTGTTTAACTATCCAGAGAAGCACTTTTCTGCAGGGCTTTGAGCTCCCTGGCACATTTCCACAGCGAGTCGGGGCAATTTTCAACATTCAGGTAATTAAGAAACTGAATTGTGCAAAAGAAAAAAAATATTCTTTTCATTGTGATTGGAGTCTTCTGCAGACAGTAACCCACCTGCTTTCCTCCCTCTCAGATGGCTTTTCCTTAGCTTTGCCCTCCCCAGAATGCAATAATCAGAAGTCAGGCCACCCAAATCATGAGAGTTGCTTAAAAAACAAGAGGCTCTCAGAAATAATCAGTGTTGAGTTTCCTATTTGCTTCCTGGTGTTGGAGCCTTTAAAGTTTTATCTACACAGTGATGCTCAGGAATTAACTAAAGGTATGCATTGAAAGTGGATTGGTTAAATGGCATTAAATTCCTGCGTGGACACTCTTACTCAGAATTAAACCCTTAATTCAACTGGTAGCTAAACTCACTTCCAAAGTGGACTAAACTGTGAGTGGGAGAGTGAAAAGGGGTCTGGGGAGATACTATTGAGCAGCTCAAAGCAGGATGTTAAGGAGACACCGTTGCTCAGTGCTCTACAATAGGCCTCTGCTGTAATAGGTAACTCCTGCAACCTTCTTAGTTTCCCCCTCCCTTCCCCGGATGGTGATGCTGTCAGTCACTCTGCTCTGTGCCTGCAGAGCTCTGCTCACTCTCAGCCAGGGCCATGCTAAGCTCTGTCAGATCTTAGCCCTCCCACAAATGCCCCAGCCAGGCAGCCCAGCCCAGCCCTGCTCCTTCCTTCTCAGGATGGGCTCATGGTTAAGGCACCAGCCTGGGACTTCTGGGAGCCAGGGATTGAATTCCCGGCTCAGCTACATGTAAGGAGACTTTTGGTTCCCTACTAAAACTCAGTGGGGATTTTTTGGTTGGATACCTCCCAGTACTAAGGGGAGGGGTCGATGGGAAATCAGGAGCCTGAGACTGACAGTCTCCAAGGGTAATGGGGAGAGGCCAATTCTCCAGGTCAGCCTGATTGACAGGGCAGGCAGACTAACGAGGGAGTTAGGGTGCTGGGGGTCCCATCCTTCGTGTGAGCTGGAGGCGGAGCTACTTGGACCAGAGTGGGCAGAGCTAAGGAGAGAGCAAGGAGCCATGGGCAGTGGGTGACCCAAGGGCTTAGGGATGCTAGCCCCCGGCAGGCCCACCCCTTCTACCCGGGGCCCTGCCCCTCCCACTCTTCCCCTGCCAAAGCCCAGAGGGCCCCCGCCACGCATCAGCCCCAGGCTGCCCGAGCGCCGGCCCCCAATCCAAGCCCCAGAGCGGTGGGCAGGCAGGCAGCTGGGCACGGCCCCCAGTACTGCAGGCGGGCAGGCAGCACGGTCCCATGCCCTGGAGCGCCAGGTGGGCAGGCAGCGCGAGCACTGGCTCCAGCCACCCGGCGCCTCTGGCTGCAGGCCGGCCCCCAATAGCCCCAGCCTGGGGAAAGAGCACTGGAGCCCTCCCCAAAATGGAGGGGGGCCGGGGTCCCTTGCCTGAGGTGGAAGCAAAGGCGGGCAGCCTCCTGCCCATGTCTCAGTTCCCCCCGCCCAGGGGAGGTGGAAGTGGTTGTGGAGTTGTGGACACTTCTCCTGCCAAGGTTCCCCACAGCTGCCTGGGCTCCCCGTCAGGGCTTAACGCTAGCCTGGCCAGGGCTGGGGCCTTGGTGGGGGGCGGGGGTTGGGAGGAGGGGAAGGGGGCAGGGTCCGCCAGGCCCATCCACCTTCAAAAAGTGGGAAGACTATGGCCCCTCCCCGATTCTGGTGCCACTGGCCCAGGATCTCAGCAGCAAAGCGTGGCGGGAAGCGGGGTTGGGAGGTGCCTGGGCACGGAGTGTGGGCAGTGCCACAAAGGCAGTTTGGCTGGCTTAGCCTTCCCCTGCCTCTGATACCCACCACCCATGCATGTGTAAGCGGGGAAATGGTCCCGCTATTGTGGGGAACTTTCCTGGCTTCTGCGCTACCCTGGTGAAGTGGGCTAGCGAAAGGATCTGAGTCCTCCCTCCCACTTCCTTTACCCAGAGGCCTCTCTGCCCTCCCCTTCCACTCTCCTGTCTGGCAGAGTCCTCGGAACCCCAACAAAGCTGCTGTGGTCACCTAGATCGGGGCTAGGGTGTCCTCACTCCAGGGTTCCCTCTCTGACCCACTGATTATTCCATACAATTTGAAGCAAATACAAGTTGTTTACTTAACAATTAATTTAAAGAAAAGAATAAGAAAAAATGGAAAAGGTTAAAGGAAAACACATCACCCCGCTCTGTGGCAGGGAACATTACAAACAGTGTCTCTGGAATGTCAGGGCAGTTCACACTCTGTTCCTTGTAGGTCCCAGGCCTCCTTCTCAGGCCCTGGCTGTGCTGCAGGGATGCTGCGGGTTGGACACTTGCAATGGTGGTGACCACACACCTCCGGGCTTTGGGTGGTGGGACCCTTCTTCCCAGCGTCAGCCCCCCCATCAAGTAAAGAACCCCCTATCAGCCTGGCCTGCAAGGACCTTTGGCTGAGGGTGTCTTTCTGCACTAGGCCCTTTGCTCAAGGTCCCCGCTTGGCTGGCCCTAGTTGCTCACCACACCTGGCTCTATGGCTGCAGCTCTGCTCCCAGCACAGGATCTGGTCTCCCTGGGCTGTGTCTCCAGGGCCACCCAGAGGATTAAGGGGGCCTGGGGCAAAGCAATTTCGGGGGCCCCTTCCATAAAAAAAATTGCAATACTATACAATACTATATTCTCATGAGGGCCCCTGCGGGGCCCGGTGAAAATTGCCCCACTTGTTCCCCCCTTCACAGGCAGCCCTGGGAAAAATAAACCTTCCGCATCTCGGCACAAACCCAGTTTTGAGAAAACTTCTTTATGAGGTATCACTGGTTCTCAGCATCAGCTAGTGCTAAAAGGCACTAAAGCTCATTAAAAGGGTTGGGCAAATATTTTCCGTCAAAACTCTTTTTGCATCGAAAACTAGGGTTTTTTAAAAAGCAGAAAAAAATCACGGACAATGTATGCTTTCCTTCAAAATTTGTTGTGTTTTTTTTAATTGAAAAGTTGAAATTAGTCTGCCAAAAACCTCAATAGGGTTTGGGGTTTCAGAAATGTGTGGCCAAATATTTGCTGCTTGCTGTGTTTGATTGTTTAAAAAAACAATAAAAAAATTCTGCTTAAAAAAAATCCAAAACTTTTGAACCACCTCAGTTTGTGACCAAATGCCTGAGCCCATCCAGGCAGAGATTTTTCCAGGTTTCTGATACTCTGCTGGCTTCCTTGACTCATATCTGTCTCCATAACTTTGGGTTCATTTAGGTTAGAACATAAGAACAGCCATACTGGGTCAAACCAAAGGTCCATCCAGCCCAGTATCCTGTCTACCGACAATGACCAATGCCTCTGACAAACAGAGGCTAGGGACACCATTCCTTACCCATCCTGGCTAATAGCCATTAATGGACTTAACCTCCATGCATTTGTTTCCTAAAGACTGGCTCCATGGGGTATCTCACAAACTGGAGACGGTTACTGTGGGTTTGTCTTTAGTATAGCTTATTTATGTACATGTAAGCAGAGTCAGGATGAGATCTACCCTGACATCTGGTGGTACATTATGAGGAGTGGGCGAAGGAATTTTAGGAATGTGCATTTGCATTGGTAAACCCACTCCACTTAGCATAACACACAGCAGCATGGGATGGTTATTTTCACACTGTGGGATCCCCAATTTCTTTGTTATTGGGGCAGGAAGGAAAAAAAGTGCTGTTACCTTAATTATGTGAATGAGGAACTATGAGACTGCTTTATGACAGAAATGACTCAACCTACATTAAATAGTACTTGCTAGACAAGGGACATGGGTTCCAAAACCCAGAGAAGGGAGAGAGGCTGGGGACTGGTGTGTGTACCTGATGGTATAGGCCCCTTTTGAGGGCCTGGAACACCAATTGCACATCCTCCTCTCTCCACTGTTAAAGAGCAGAGCTAATTTTGAATCCTTTAGGAGTCCATCTTGAGGCTGCTGACCTGAATTCACGTTGGACCAAGGTGGCACTAGGGCTCCTCTACTACAAGTTGAAACCACTAAGAGCTAAAATCACTAAAAGAGCTAAGTTTACTGAGCTGAGATCACTGAGTGGGGGAGCCTGAAGATTGATCGCTAAGCAGCTGGCAGAGCGGAGTAGTCTGCAGCACGTTGGTGCAGCCCGTGGAACAGTGAGCAGTGTGGAGCGGTTCGCGGGGACGGCTGATGCGGTTCATGGGTTGGCTGGAGGAGCGGCACAGCTGATGGAGTGGAGCCAGTCGTGGTGAAGACTGCAGCAGAACTCCACGGAGAAGCGGGGCAGTCGGCCCTGGCCCACGTAAGGTGTCCCTTAACACCCTGTGTGTGCCCCCCGCCCCTCATTTCCACCCAGGCTGGGGGGGTAAAACTCTGCAGATAAACTTTTGAACTCTGGGGTGGCACTGACCAGAGACAGAGACTCTTGGGTTGTTGGACTTTGGGGTGATTGGACTTAAGACCCTAAGGGGGAAAGGACAGTGCCAAATGTACTTGGAAGTGGGTTTTTTGCTTATGGTTTGTGTATAGTCCTGTTTGTGGTGTCTCTCCAACGTGATGCCGCATTGATTCCCTCCTTTATTAAAAGGATTTTGCTACACTCGGACTCTGTGCTTGCGAGTGGGGAAGTATTGCCTCCTAGAGGCACACGGGGGGGTGGTAGGTAATTGTCCCAGGTCACTGGGTGGGGGCTCGAGCCGGTTTTGCATTGTGTTATTGAAACGGAACCCCTGGATACTGAACCCGGCCCTTGTTGCTGCCAACTCAGAGGGGCAGAAGGGTTACATACATACTCCACGAACTGAGCATTTGAGCTTGTTCCAGAATCTGAGATGAGCCTATGTTGTCAAAACTGAAATGCTCAAAATAGCACATGCATGTGAATGGACACAGGGTGCTAACAAACTAAATGGAGAGAGAGAGAGAAAATGAGGCAGGTTAACATGTGAGGACAAAAATAACATTGTGATAGCGTGCTATTCAATCCCACATCACAGCATGTGATACGCCCCCGCCCCGCTGGGCTGCTAGCTTGGGGTCAGGCCGGGGAGAGCTCACTGCTGTGTGGGGGAAGAGGTGTCTGCACAGAGGACTCTGCAGATGCTCAGGGCACTGTCAGCTCCTCCTGCAGTTCCCCCCACCCCCCGGTGCAGCTGCACAGAGCACCTGGACTGTGTGAGCAGAGAATCACTGAGCAGAAGCCACTGCTTAGGTCATGAACACTCCTCTCCCTTCCCTCTTCTGAGCAGCAGCCGATCGCTCTCTAGTCCTGCAGTGTCTGGCTCCATTAATAACCCCACCAGGACTGGAGAGCCGGATCTAATTCTGCCCTACCCGCCCTGAGGTTCGGGCTGGTGGGAGAGAGGCAGGATCTAGCCCAGAAACAACAGGGAGTGGGACTGTCTGTGAGATCAATTAAATCCCCTGGGGCAGATTTCCCAGCTTGTGTCTCTGACTTTTTCCCTGTTTTCTAGTTTGCAGGTGCTTCCTCTTTTTGGATAAAATGGCCTGGAGTCAGTGGCCTTCAAGGCAGGTACCAGGTTGGTCATTGTCACTCAGGCTTTTGGATAGGCTGGGGGCAGCAGAGAGGAAGGACAATCTTATGGCAAGGGCAGTGGGCTGGCACTCAAGAGCCTCTGGGTTCAGTCTCTGACTCAGCTGCAGACTCCTGTGTGCCTTGGGCTCAGTCACGTAGTCTTTCTCTGTGCCTCAGTTTCCCCATCTTTGAAATAAGGATGAACTTCCCTACCTCAGGTGTGGGTGAGGATAAACCCCATTCATGATTGTGAGGGGCTCAGATACTCCAGTGACAGGGGATGTACCAGGAGAGGAGAGCATTGATGGGAAGAGATGTTTATCCCAGGGCTTCTCTCTACACAGGGAAATTTACCAGTATAATTAAACCGCTCTAGCTTTGCTGGTGTAATTCCCCCGGGGACACTCTTATTGTGGAATCAGAGCCTTTGTCAGGTTCATTCATAGATTTTAAAGCTAGAAGAGACCACTGTGATCATCGAGTCTCACCTTCTATATCACACAGGCCAGAGAACTGCCCCCAAATAATTCCTGTTTGAACTAGAGCATCTCTTTGACAAAAACATCCACCCTTGGTTTAAAAATTGGCTAATGCAGAATCCACCACAGCCCTTGGTAATATTTCCCATGGTTTATTATCTTCACAGTAAAAAATTTGCACTGTATACATTATATTGCTTCTAAAACAACATAAGAGAAAGCAGACAAAGGCTCTCTTAGCCCTGTTCTACACTATAGGGTTAGATCAAATTTATCTGAGTTAGGTCGATTTTATAATGAATGCGCCTACACAAGCAACCCCATTCCATCGACCTAAAGGGGTCTTAAAATCGACTTCTGTACTCCACCCCAGCGAGGGGAGTAGCGCTAAAATCGACCTTGCTGGGTTGAATTTGGGAAAGTGTAGACGCAAACCGACGTTATTGACCTCCAAGAGCTATCCCAGAGTGTTCCAATGTGACCACTCTTGACAGCACTTTCAACTTCAATGCACTAGCCAGGTATACAGGAAAAGTCCTGGGAACTTTTGAATTTCATTTCCTGTTTGGTCAGCGTGGCAGCTCAGCAGAACAGGTGACCATGTAGTCCCAGAATCACAAACGAGCTCCAGCATGGACCAAACAGGAGACACTGGATCTCATTTCTGTATTGGGAGAAGCGTCTGTGCAGGCCAAACTCTGATCAAAAAGAAGAAATGCCAATATATATGCCAAAATCGCACAGGGCATGATGGACAGAGGCTACAACAAGGACACACAGCAGTGCTGCGTGAAAGTCAAAGAGCTCAGGCAAGCCTACCAAAAGACAAAGGAGGCAAACGGTCACTCTGGGTCAGAGCCCCAGACATGCCGCTTCTATGATCAACTGCATGGCATTCTATGGGGGGACCCTACCATTACCCCATCACTGTTCATGGACACCTGCAAAGGGGGAGTTTCACGCAATACAGAGAAGGATTTTATGGATGTGGAAGAGGAGGAGGAGGAGCAGGAGGAGAATGTGCAGCAGGCAAGTGGTGAATCTGTTCTCCCCGGTAGCCAGGACCTTTTCATCACCCTGGAGCCAATACCCTCCCAAGGTGGGATCCCCAACCCTGAAGGCAGAGAAGTCCCCTCTGGTGAGTGCACATTTGTAACTACAGTACAGGGTTTAAAAGCAATAGTGTTTAATGTTTGATTTGCCCTGAAGACTTGGGATGCATTTGCGGCCAGTACAGCTACTGGAAAAGTCTGTTAACGTGTCTGGGGATGGAGAGGGAATCCTCCAGGGACATCTCCATGACGCTCTCCTGAAGGTACTCTGAGAGCCTTTGCAGAAGATTTCTGGGGAGGGCTGCCTTATTTCATCCTCCACGGAAGGACACTTTACCACGCCAAGCCAGTAGCAAGTAGTCTGGAATCATTGCAGCACAAAGTATGGTAATGAATGGTCCTGGGTTTTGGTCGCATCCAAGCAACATTCGGTCTATATCTTTCCATGTTAGCCTCAGGAGAGTGATATCATTCATGGTCATCTGGTTGAAATAGAGGATTTTTTTTTAAGGGAACAGTAAAAGGATCCTGTTAATGCTGGACTGTTTGCGTTTGGCTAAAAGGGATCATCTCTGAGAATAGCCACCCGGCGAGGGGAGGGGTGAAGGGATCATCCCAAATAGCCATGCGGAGGGGGGGGTGCTGCACATCCACCCGAAAATTACAGCCCCTCCATCATTGCTTGCTATGGGAAAGGAGGGTGCTGCAATTTTAAAACATTCCCACATGTTATCAAGGCGTTAGAAGCCAAACCCGCATACCGTTTGGCTTACCATGGCTGCTTTGAAACTGAATTCTGTTGCCCAGCTGTGTGTGATGTGTCACCACACCAGCAGGAGCTCAGTATAAAAGGCAAAATGTGGCCTTGTACCTAAAGCACAGGTGCTGTCTGCTGTGAATTGCTTGATTCACTGTGAAAGAGTCTCCCTTTTGTTCTCAGAAATGTTTCATCTTAAATTTTACTCTCCCTTTTTATTCCCCCACAGGTCCAAATGTTTCAATGCTCCCCCTATCATCTCCATTCCTGAGGTTATCGCAGATTAGAAGGTGAAAAAAATGCATTGCGATGACAAGTTTTCCAAGCTCATGCAGTCCTCACGCACTGATAGGGCACAGCTGAATGCATGGAAGCTGTCACGGAATGTGGGAGATTCCGGCTCTGCACCCCTCTTCCTGGGACCCACAGTGACTCTCAGCCAGCCAGTAAAACAGAAGGTTTATTGGACAACAGGAACACAGGCTACAGCAGAGCTTGTGGGCACAGGACCCCTCAATCGAGTCCTTCTGGGGTTCACGAAGCTTAGTCCACAGCTTGCGATTCCCTGAATTCCAACCACCCAGCCCCAAACCGAAACTAAACTAACTAACCCCTCCAGCCGGCCCCTTCCTTTGTCCAGCTTCCCGGGCAAAGGTGCTGACACACCTCCCTCCTCCCTGGCTCAGGTTACAGGCTGAGCACCTGTCCCTCACCTAAAGTCCTCCCCGGTTCTTCCCTCCCCCACACAGACAGTCCCTACTCCATCACAGAGGCATTCAGTGGCAGAGTCCAGGAAAGCATTAAATGAGTGTGACGAGCAGAGGCAGGATGCAATGCTGAGGCTAATGGGGGAGCAAACGGACATGCTCAGGCATTTGGTGGAGCTGTTGGAAAGCCAACAAGAGCACAGACCACCGCTGCATCCAATGTACAACCGCCTGCCCTTCTTCCCAAGTTCCATATCCTCCTCATCCAGACACCCAAAAACGCCGGGGGGTGGGAGGCTCCGGGCACCCAGCCATTGCACTCCAGAGGATGGCCCAAGCAACAGAAGGCTGTCATTCAAACAGTTTTGATTTGTAGTGGGGCTACAATAAGAAATGTGGCCTTGTCCTTCCCTCCTCCCTCACCTCTCCCTACCCCACCTGGGTTTGCATCAAGGAGAGAACCACACAGCTGTCATACTGTAACCTGGCCAGTCATGAAACTGGTTTTCAAAGCCTCTCTGATGTGCAGTGCGCTTACCTGTGCTCTTCTAATCTCCCTGGTGTCTGACTGCTCAAAATTGGCAGCCAGGCGATTTGCCTCAACCTCCCACCCCGCCATAAACATCTCCCCCTTACTCTCACAGATATGGAGCACACAGGAAGCAGCAATAACAATGGGAATGTTGGTCGTGCTGAGGTCTAACCTAGTCAGCAAACAGCGCCAGCGAGCTTTTAAACGTCCAAAGGCCCATTCTACCACCATTCTGCACTTGCTCAGCCTATAGTTGAACTTCTCCTTACTACTGTCCAGGCTGCCTGTGTAAGGCTTCATGAGCCATGGGAGCAAAGGCTAGGCTGGGTCTCCAAGGATAACTATAGGCATTTCAACATCCCCAATGGTAATTTTCTGGTCTGGGAAGTAAGTCCCTTCCTGCAGCTGCTCAAACAGCTCAGAGTTCCTAAAGATGCGAGCGTCATGCACTTTTCCCGGCCATCTCACATTGATGTCAGTGAAACGTCACTTGTGATCCACCAGTGCTTGCAGCACCATTGAGAAGTAACCCTTGTGGTTTATGTACTGGTTGGCAAGGTGGTCCGGTGCCAAGATGGGGATATGCGTTCCATCTATTGCCCCACCACAGTTAGGGAACCCCATTGCGGCAAAGTCATCCACTATGACCTGCACATTTTCCAGAGTCACTACCCTTGATAGAAGAATGCCAGTGATTGCATTAGCTACTTGAATCACAGCAGTCCCCACAGTAGATTTGCCCACTCCAAATTGATTTCCCACTGACCGGTAGCAGTCAGGCATTGCAAGCTTCTACAGGGCTACTGCTACTCGCTTCTCAACAGTCAGGGCAGCTCTCATCTTGGTATTCCTGCACTTCAGGGCAGGGGCAAGCAACTCACAGAGTTCTAGGGAAGTGGCCTTACGCATGTGAAAGTTTCTCAGCCACTGGGAATCATCCCAGATCTGCAACACTATGTGGTCCCACCAGTCTGTGCTTGTTTGCCGGGCCCAGAATCGGCATTCCACTGTATCAACCAGCCTCACTGCCACCATGATGTCCCAATTGCCACAGCCCATGCTTTCAGGAATGTCTGTGTCTATGTCCTCATTACAATTCTCCTCATGCTGCCATCTCTTAGCTAGGCTCTGCATATACATGTCTCAGCTGCGCTTGCAGCTCTGGCTATGCACTGTTCATGAGCCCATCATCAACCCCCCCCTTCACCCTCCCATGGTGAAGACTTTCCCTGTTCCTGTTCCTGTGGCCGGTCCAGGTTGGAGTCACTCAAAGTGAAAGTTCTGGAGCCATTTCTCTGTCACAAGAGAACCGACCCTCTTACACAGGGGCCTGATCCCCAGGCCAGTGAAGTCAGTGGAGTCTTTAAATTGCCACCAAGGGGCTTTGGATCAGGACCTTTCTGGGCAGCATTGTCTGAGCTACAAGCAGGGCCCGGCTGCCATCCAAGGGTGCCAGCAGCTCAGCCTGACCCACAGCCCCGGGGATCACCCTGGGCAGAGCCGCCACAATGCTGTGAGCTAAAAAGGACAGATTTTTAAGTGAGAGCTTTTGTCATTATTTTGAAAGTTTCCTTTTTTTTTCAAAGACAAAATTAAACCTGTTTTAGGACTTTTGTAAAAACAAAACTGAAAACTTAAAAGAAAACAAATATTAAAAAAAAACAATGTTTGCAGAGAATTTTTTTAAACTTTCAGCTTTTGGATTTCCCCTTCCTCCATTTTTACCATTTTGGCAGCAAGAATGGCAAAAAATGGAGTGGGGAGAAAGGCCAAAAAAACCCGGGGCTGAAACCCCAAACATCTGGTGTCCCCCTGTGTAATGCTGGAGCGGGGCAACCCCGGGGGCAGCTCCACCCCCTTCCCCACTTTCTTCTCCCCCCCGCCCCCGAGCCCCACCCCCTGGCCAGGTCGGAGGCGGGACGCTGGAGTGCCACAGTGCAGGAAGCTGCTGCTCCGGCTGGTGTCATGGAGCGGGGCAGCCAGGGCGTCCTCCATCCGCTGCTGCTGCCCGGGGATGCGATTGCTGCTCAGCTCCCGTAGCCAGTAAGAGCCGCCCAGGCAGGGGGACATTGGTCTGTGGCTGGCAGGGGAGTCCTCCTGGCACATGGCCCCAGCTACCGCCCCCCCGTACCCTCAGCTACCCCCTGCTCACAAACAGTCCCTAGCTACTCCGTTCCTGCACCCTGAGCTACCCCCTGCCTGCACTCTGACCTATCCCCTCCCCACACCCTCAGCTACCCCCTGCCCCCACACAGCCCCTAGTTACTCCCTCGCTGCACCCTGACTTCCCCCTCCCTGCACCCTCAGCTACCCCCTGCCTGCTCACAGCTCCTAGCTACCCCTTCCCTGCACCCTGACCTGCACCCTGACCTACACCCTTCCTACACCCTCAGCTACCCCTGCCTGCATCCTCAACTACCCCCCTGCCCGCACACAGCCCGTAGCTACCCCCTTCATGCACCCTCAGCTACTCCTCCCTGAACCCTCAGCAACCCTTGGCCTACAAACAGCCCCTAGCTACCTCCTCCCGGCACCCTCAGCTACCCTCTCCCGGCACCCTCAGCTACCCCCTGCCTGCACACAGCCCCAGCTACCCCTGTCTGCACCCTGACCTACCCCCTTCCTGCACTTTCAGCTACCCCTGCCCACACACAGCCCCTAGCTACCGCACCGAGCTACCCCGTCTCTGCACCCTGACCTACCCCGTTCCTGCACCCTCAGCTATCCCTTGCCCACAAACAGCCCCTAGCTACCCCCTCCCTGCACCTTGATCTACCCCATCCCAACACCCTGAACTACCCCCTCCCTGCATCCTCTGCTACCCCCCTGCCTGCACACAGCCCCTAGCTATCCCATCCCTGCACTCCGAGCTACCTCCCTGAGACCACCATGAGCTACCCTCTCCCTGCACCCTCAGCTTCCCCCTGGCTGGACCCTGAGCTACCCCCTGCCTACAACCTGAGCTACCCCTGCCCCCACACCCCGAACTACCTCCTGCCTGCACCCTCAGCTACCTCCTCCCTGCAACCTCAGCTACCCTCCTGCCCTCACACAGTCCGTAGCTGCTACCACCTGCATGCAATCTGAGCTACCCCTCCCTGAACCCCCATCTACCCCTCCCTACACCCTCAGCTACCCCCTGCCTTTACCCTGATTTACCTCCTGCCTGCACCCTGAGCTACACTCTTCCCTCACACAGCCCTTAACTACCCTCCCCTACTCCCTCCCTTCACCCTCAGCTTCCCTCTGCCTGCACCTTCAGCTACCCCCTGCCTGTGTCCTGAGCTAACTCCCTGCACCCTGAGCTACACCCTTAACTCACACAGCCCTTAACTACCCCAGGCCTACAACCTGAGCGCCCTGCTCCCCAAACTACCCCTGCCTGCACCCTCAGCTCTCTGCTCCCTGAGCTACCCCCTCCATGCACCCTCAGCTACACCCCTGCCCTCACACAGACCTTAGCTACCCCTCCCTGCACCCATAGCTGCCCCCTACCCGCACACAGCCCCTAGCTACCCCTCCCTGCACCCTAACCTATCACCTGCCTGCACACAGCCCCCAGCTACCTCCTGCCTGCAACCTGAGCTTCCCTCTTGCCTGTACACAGCCACTAACTATCCCTCTCTCAGCACCCTGAGCTACCCCCCTGCACACACACCACCTCTGTTTATCCCCTCACTGCACCCTCAGCTACCCCCCTGCCTGCACACAGAGCCCCTAGCTAGCCCCCAGCCTGCACCCTGTGCTACCCACCTCCCTGCACACAGCCCCCATTCTACTCCCTCCCTGCCCCCTGAGCTGCCCCCTGCCCTCACACAGCCCCTAACTACCCCTGTCTCTGAACCCTGAGCTACCCTGCCTGCAGCCTGACCTACCCCTCTGCCTGCACACAGCCCCTAGATACCCCCTGCCTCCATCCTGAGCTACCCCCCTGCCCTCACACAGCTCCTAGCTATCCCCTCCCCGCACTGTGAGCTACCCCTATCATAGAATCACAGAATATCAGGGTTGGAAGGGACCTCAGGAGGTTCTAGTCCAATCCCCTGCTCAAAGCAGGACCAATTCCCAACTAAATCATCCCAGCCAGGGCTTTGTACAGCCTGACCTTGTCGGAGAAAAACTCAGTTCTCGCTTTTTCTTTGGGTGCAGCAAAATCAAATACTTTATTATTTCTCCAGTAATTACAATGGAGGGAGAGAGTGCCATAAGACACAGGGTCGCCCCAGTCCCAGACAGGTCTCTCAACTGGTAAACAATTACAGCAGCATTTATACCTTTGTTACAGACAATAACTAGCAATAATACAGACAATAATGAGCAACGACTGCATTTTGTTTATACATAAGCCATTCTGCTATCTTGTTTTCTCACTCCTAGAAGACACCAGGCTGCATATTTGGTTATCAGTTACAAGGTCATAATAACTTTTTACACAGTTCTTTCCCTCTGCCTCACACTATCCTTGCTTCTAGAAGTCTCACGTCATTAGGGTTACAGCTGGGCTAACTCTTGCTAACTGACTGACATGCATTAAGATCCCCTTCAAATCCTTATTAATTCTTTCCCTGCTTCCATAACCTTAAAAACTTCTAAGGAAGGAGATTCCACCACCTCCTTTGGTAACCCATCCCAGTGCTTCACCACCCTACTAGAGAAAAAGCTTTTCCTTGATCCTTAGCGCACAGCCCCTAGCTACCCCCTCTCTGCATCCTGATCTACCCCCATTCCCACGCACAGCCCCTAGCTATCACTCTCCGTTCACAGTGACATTCCCCCCTGCCTATACACAGCTGCTAACTACCCCTGTCTCAGCACCCTGACCTACCCCCCTGCCTTCCCAATGAGTTACCCCCTCAGTGCACCCTGAGCTACCCCCCTGCCTGCCCCTTGAGTTACACCCTCTCTGCACCCTGAACTACAGTCCTAGTGCTCCATAGGAGCTACAGATCCACTAACACATGTATTCCTGCGACAAGGTACCAGTTCAATCAGCCCACCAGAGTGCCATGTCTAGACTAGTACAAAGATGCCACTCCTAGGACTTCTTCTTTCATACACTGATATAAAGAAGTCACATATTCCACTTTAGATCTTGTCAGTTACTACCCTTATCACCACCCTTATCCTTGTTCCTGCTAGTTCGAACAAACATCCTTATCCATTATCTTGTCATCCCCTCTTTATCCTTAGGAGCGGTAGGTGTGTTCCTGTGCCATCTCTTAAGCCTGTATTTATGGAGTTACTTGAGAACTATGTGTGTCTCTGTACCATCCTCTCAGGTCAGGGGTGTGATTACTTGGTCAGCCACTACCCAGTGTGTTACTATTCTCTGGAAGCTGGGCCTGCTTCAGTTCACAGCCTTTGCTTCATACTGGTAGTTATGCCTAGAGCTCCATCAAGGCCTGCACCCGCATTCCCACACTTGTCACACAGGCCTTCAGGCTAATGTGCATTAACCTCTAGGACTTCACAGGGGAGTCATGTGGACATAGGGCAGAACAGAGCATTGGCAGATTCCACCTGCGACCATGGAGAGCTTAAACATGGTGCACTCTGGGGCAGGGCAGAAAATGGATTTTTTTCCCCTGTGGAAACATTAAATGAATTTCCATTGAAATTTTCAGCAATAAAATTTTAACTTTTCATTGAAAAGCTGATAACCTGAAAAGTGCGTGGGGGTGGGGAATATTAGGTTTCGGCCACTGAAAGCTGAAGATTTTCAGCTGAAAACTTCCAAAAACAAAAATATTTGGGGGCTTTTGGTTTTCCAACAAAAGATCAAAAATGTTCAAAGAAAGTAGAGACTCCACAAATAAATAAATACTTTGTTTAGTCAAAATCTACATTTCTATTGAAAATAGAAATAGGTCTTGATGTAAAATTCTCAGCAGGCCCTGGTGCAGGCGTCATTACAAATGCGTTGTTTCCTCAGTACCCTTGGTGGGCTGATGCTGTACAGTCAGGTATCATACAGCACAATCCCTGCCCTGACAGTCTGCCGTGGGTTATACTCTGAACTGGAGTGTTAAATTTCCAGTATCCTTTCTTACAGTCCATCCTGAGTATGCCTGTGGCCTGGCCTAGCTGCCCGGTCAGTCTCTCAGTGTCAGGCCCTGGGTATACATCAGATCTACACACCTCTTGCCCATTCACCGTTAGGTGTCTCAGGCACCCCAGATAGAGCATCTTCTTCTCTCTTCAGTCAGACACTGGATCATCGTATCTGGTACCTATTGCACTTTTGCTCAGAGGGAGAGTCCCCACACCCAGACTTTGGGGCTGTCTCTATCATAGACCCAAACCAGAACCCCAAGTCCACACTCCCAAACTCTGGGGAAGGTCAGATTCGGATCTGCAGCTGGAGTGAAACCTCAGGGTCCATCTCCAGTTGCTCTGTCCCAGTCCAGCATCTTCCTTCGCCCTGGTCCCCTCTTACACTGATCAACCACAGTCCTAGACTATCAGGGACCTCAGGAGTTCATTTGGTCCAACCCCCTGCTCAAAGCAGGAGCAATCCCCAGCCAGATTTTTGCCCCAGATCCCTAAGTGGCCCGCTTGAAGATTGAATTCACGATCCGGGGTTTAGCAGGCTCAAACAACTGAGCTATCCCTCCCCCTTTAGTGTTCAGAAATGTGAGTCGTCTTGGAGTCGTTAAACCGAGAGGGGGCGTCTCTTTCTACCAGACAAGCTCTAGCTCAGCCAGAAGTTAGCAGCTCAATGCAGGGATCCCTCGGGGAGGCTCTCTGGCCTGGGCTGTGCAGACGCTCTGACTAGATAGAACCATTGGTCCCTTCTGGCCTTTAAATGTACAACAATGAAAATAAACTGCCCTGGAAACCTCATGAGAACAGACTAAATGAAGAGAGAGAGAGAATGAGGCAGGTTAATGTGTGAGGACAAAAATAACACCGTGTGGGTTATTCAATCCCACATCACCGCACGTGATACGCTCCTGCCCCACTGGGCTGCTAGCTCGGGGTCAGGCCAGGGAGAGCTCACTGCTGGACGGGGGGAAGAGGTGTCTGCACAGGAGACTCTGCAGATGCTCAGGGTGCTGTTGGCTCGTCCAGTGGTTCCCTCCCGGTGCTGCTGCACAGAGCAGCTGGACTGGATGAGCAGAGAATCACTGAGCAGGAGTCACTGCTTAGGGCACCAAAACTCCTCTCTCTTCCCTCTTCTGAGCAGCAACCGATTGCTCTGTAATCTTGCAGCATCTGTTTCCATTAACATCCCCACCAGGGCTGGAGAGCCGGGTCTAATTCTGCCCTGCCTGCCCTGGGGTTTGGGCCAGGAGAGGGAGGCAGGATCTAGCCCAGAAGCAACAGGGGGTGGGACACTGTGAGATCAATTAAATCCCCTGCAGCAGATTTTACAGCTCATGACTCTGAGGATTTCCCTGTTTCCTAGTCTCCAGGCACTTCCCCTCTTTGGATGAAATAGCCTGGGGCAGGTACCAGGTTGGTCATTGTCACTCAGGCTTTTGGACAGGCTGGGGGCAGCAGGGAGGAAGGATGAGCTTGTGGCAAGGGCAGTGGGCTGACGCTCAAGAGCCCTGGGTTCAACCCTTGACTCAGCTGCAGACTCCTCTGTGTCCTGGGCTCAGTCACTTCTTCTCTCTCTGTTCCTCAGTCTCCCCTTTTGTGAAATGAGAATGAGCTGCCCTACATCTCATGAACATGTGAGGATAACCCCCATTAATGACTGTGAGGGGCTCAGATACTCCAGTGACAGGGGATGTAGGAGTATAATTAAACCACTACAGCTTTGCTGGTGTAACTCTGATTCTCAAATTCTAAAGCCAGAAGGGTCCACTATGATCATCTAGTCTGACCTCCTGTATAACACATGCCAGAGAACTGCCCCCAAATAATGCCTGTTTGAACTAGAGCATCTATTTGACAAAAACACCCACCCTTGATTAAAAATTAGAGACTCCATCACAGCCCGTAGTGATTTTTCCCATGATAAATTATCCTCACTGTTAATAATATATGCTGTATAATTAATATTGCTTCTAAAACCCCATAAGATAAACCAGAAAAGGCTTCTCTTATACCACAGTCTGAGCATGCACTGGAATTTATACTGGTGTAACTGGCGCAGTATACATTGGAGCTGATACCAGTTAACTTCATAGAATCATAGAAGATAAGAGACCTCAGGAGGTCATCTAGTCCAACCCCCTGCTCTAAGCAGGACCAACCCCAACTAAATCATCCCAGCCAGGGCTTTGTCAAGCCTGACCTTAAAAACCTCTAAGGAAGGAGATTTCACCACCTCCCTAGGTAACCCATTCCAGTGCTTCACCACATTCCTAGTGAAAAAGTTTTTCCTAATATCCAACCTAAACCACCCCCACTGCAACTTGAGACCATTTCTCCTTGTTCTGTCATCTGCTACCATTGAGAACAGTCTAGATCCATCCTCTTTGGAACCCCCTTTCAGGTAGTTGAAAGCAGCTATCAAATCCCTCCTCATTCTTCCCTTCTGCAGAGTAAACAATCCCAGTTCCCTCAGCCTCTCCTCGTAAGTCATGTGCTCCAGCCCCCTAATCATTTTTGTTGCCCTCCGCTGGACTCTTTCCAATTTTTCCACATCCTCCTTGTAGTGTGGGGCCCAAAACTGGACACAGTACTCCAAATGAGGCCTCACCAGTACTGAATAGAGGGGAATGATCACGTCCCTCGATCTGCTGCCAGTGCCCCTACTTATACAGCCCAAAATGCCGTTGGCCTTCTTGGCAACAAGGGCACATTGTTAACTCATAGCCAGCTTCTCGTCCACTGTAACCCCAAGGTCCTTTTCTGCAGAACTGCTTCCTAGCCATTCGGTCCCTAGTCTGTAACAGTGAATGGGAAGTAGTATAGTGGCAGGTGGTTCATAGGGTAGGTGCTGGGTCGAGTCCACCTGCTTTGGGAACATGTCAGGGGGCCCACCGCTTTCACACAGCTGCCTCTATTGCCTCAGGAGGAAATGATCAATGCTCACCCTGCCGGGAATTCTGGGGCAGCTGAGAACTGGACTGGCCGCTCAGTGTCCACGTACTGTGGTTGAGCCAGAGGAGCTTTATCACAAAATCCCCATCGCAACTGGCACTGATAATCCTTGATTGCAGTCTGCCTGAGGGACAAGGATAGAATAGGTTATGGAGACGCAGCCCCTCGTAACCTCTACAGCTGGTCTCATACACAAATTTGGCACATACATAACAAGCACAACCACTTCTGGCCAAACCTCCCAAAATGGCCAGTGATTTTTGGAGCCCAGGATGAGACAGCTTAAGGAGTGACAGACTGTACTGAGCCCCTGCTGGAAATCAGCCCCTTTAAGGTGGCTTAAATGGGGCCCCCAAAATCACTAATTGTTTTTGGAAGTCTTGATATCTGTGGGTAATGATATGACCAGCCAAACACGGTATTTAAAGCAATATTATATCTATCTGCCCCCATATACATCCTCTGACTATCTCCCTCTCTCTATCCCCACACATAGCCATTTATCTATCTATCAATCTCTCTCTCTCTATCGCAGGCTCTGTGCATTTGATTCCTTTCAAGTCTCTGTTAAAGCACTAGCGTAGAGAGGAGCCTGTTGTGTATTTGGTTGTCATGGTTTTTGTTGCTATGGCAACTGAGTTAGATTATTATGGGTTAGCTCAGCCGGTTTCAACCGGCTGAGTGAACTCTCTGCCTCTGTAAATAAAATGGAGGTTTTGGTTAGCTGTCTGCTCTCTGGCCTCAAGTGATTGCTTCCTACACCGGCTGCCCCAAGGATACAACAGAGCCCTGGTCATTTCTTCCTTGTATGGAGCCGTCTCTCTGCTCCTTTCAGTGTCTGTGCAGTGAGGCAGCTGCAGGGTCTGTGCAGCAGGAGGAACTCACTCTGCAGATGCTCTTGCTTCATGTCTCAACTGCACATGTAGCTCTGGCTGGGGGATGGGGTGAATTTCCCTTCATCACATCCCGTTATGCGCTGTTCATGATCCTATCATCAACCTCCCCTTCACCTTCCCATGGCGGAGACTTTCCCTGTTCCTGTTTCTGTGGCCGGTCTGGGTTGAGGTCTCTCCAAGTGAAAGCTCCGGAGCCATTTCTCTGTCACAA
>ML129515.1:29357-64609 GCA_003846335.1 Cuora mccordi | reverse complement strand
ACTAAACACACAGTTTTTTCCATCTTTCCTTCTAGGTCAGGGCTTCTAAACCTTTCATCATTTTTGTTGCTCTTCTCTGGACTCTCTCCAGTTTCTCGGCATCCTTTCTAAAGTGTAAAACGCAGAACTAGACCCTGTACTTGCTGGGTCAAGTCCATCTGGTCTGAGAACTTGTCAGGGTGCTCACAGCTTTCACACAGCTGCCTCTGTTGCAGCAGCAGGAAAAGATCAATGTTCACCCCACAGAGAAGGTTGGGGAAGCTGAGAACTGGACTGGCCGCTAGAGTAGCTTTATCACCAAACCACCACCACAACTGGCACTGATCACCCTTGATTGCAGTCTCACCCGAGGGCCAAGGATAGACTGGGCCATGGGGACGCAGCCCCTCGCTCTCCCACAGCTGGTCTCACACACAGTTTTGGCACCTACATAACTAGCACAAACACTTCTGCCCAAACTGGCCAGTGATTTTTGGAGCTCAGCATGAGACAGCTTAAGGGGCAACAGACTATATCGAGTTCCCATGTATTGGAAACCAGCCCCTTTAAGGTGGCTTAAATGGGACCCCCAAATCACTAATCATTTTTAAAAGACTTGGTCTCTGTGCTTAATGATGAGATAAACCAAGCATGATATTTAAACACAATATTGTATCTATCTACCCCCATGTACATCCTCTGACTATCTCCCTCTCTCTGTCCCCACACATAGCCATGTAGCTATGTATCAATCTATCTGTCAATCTCTCTCTCTATTGCTGGCTCTGTGCCGCTGACTCTTTCAAGTCTCTGTTAAACCACTAGCATAGAGAGGAGCCCTGGTCATTTCTTCCCTGCATGGAGCCGTCTCTCTGCTCCTTTCAGGGTCTGTGCAGCAGGAGGAACTCACTCTGCACGTGCTCTTGCTTCACATCTCAGCTGCACTTGCAGCTCTGGCTGGGGAGCAGGGTGAGTTCCCCTTCTTCACATCCCATTATGCACTGTTCATGATTCTGTTATTAACCTCCCCTTCACTCTCCCATGATGGAGACTTTCCCTGTTCCTGTGGCCAGTCTGGGTTGGGGTCTCTCCCAGTGAAAGCTCCGGAGCCATTTCTCTGTCACGAGAGAACCGACCCTCTTACCCAGGGGCCTGATCCCCAGGCCAGTGAGGTCAGTGGAGTCTTTCCATTGACAGCAGGGGGCTTTGGATCAGGACCTTTCTGAGGAGCATTGTCTGAGCTCTAAGCAGGGCCCGGCTGCCATCCAAGGGTGCCAGCAGCTCAGCCTGACCCACAGCCCCGGGGGTCACCCTGGGCTGGAGCCACCACAATGTTGTGATCTAACAATGACAGATTTTTTCCGAAGTGAGAGTTTTTGTCAAACATTGTCATTATTTCCAAAATTTTCATTTTTTTCAAAGCAAAATTAAAACTGTTTTTCGAGTTTTGTAGAAACAAATCTGAAAACTTAAAAGAAAAAAAATTACATTTAAAAACAATGCAGAGAACTTTTTTTAAGTTTCAGCTTTTGGATTTCCCCTCCCTCCATTTTTATCATTTTGGCACCAAGAATGGAAAAAAAGGGGGAAAATATCAAAAAAATTCTTCATAAATGGTTTTAAAACAATGATATCTTAAAAAATGCAAAACATTTTTACCCTTTTTTACCCTGTCGCCTTCTACGCTCTGCTTAGAACAGATAGTGTCACAATGTGTTCCACTGACCCTCACCTGAGCATCTGAGCTCCCCCAAACATCCCCTGTCCGGCTGCTCTGCTGAGCTGACTCCATCCCAGGGGTGAAATGTGCCCAGCCACCATCCCAGGACAATCCTCTTCTGCATCATTACTATGAAAAGTTGCTTTGCAAAACTTGTGCTCCTGACATGTTTCCCTTGAGGCCCTTGGCTGTCTGGCTTCCCGCACAGGTGTTAACGTATATTCTCAAGACTCCCACATATTTCTTTGGCCTTTTGCCCTGGTTCCCCCACTTGCTTAGTCACACAGATTCCAGCTTCCCAGTTGTTCAGAGGTCATTTCTGGATGCTCTTTCTCATCTCCATTGTGTTCTTCACCATCCAGCCCTGGTTCCCGTCTCTCAACAGGGACAGCAGAACCCTCGGGAGCCCAGAATTGGGGGGAGAAGGCCTGGCTGGAGTATCCATCCCTAGGGAGCAGATGGAGGCAGATCAAAGCAGAGAGACACCAGAACTTCCCTTCTCCTGAAGTTGAACAGGACAGAGGGGGCAGGCGGGATCTGGGTGTCACTGGGGATTGTGCCCTGCTGATCGAGAGCAGCCCCTGGCCCAGGGAGTTGGCATATCCCCTTTAATGGAAGAGAGGGTTGCACTGTTGTGATGTTTGAGGGAGTGGGACTGTCCCAAACCAGCACAGGGCCAGCACTCAGTGCTGGGGATGGGCCGGGGCTAGCAGTCGGCCCAGTCTGGGTTTACCGTCACAGCTCCACAGAGTTTTAAGCCAGGAGGGACCATTAGCCCATCCAGTCTGGCCCCCTGATAGCCCAGAGCAGAGAACTTGCCCCAGCTCCCCTGCACTGAGCCCAGTCACTTGTGTTTGATTAAAGAATCCCCCAGAAATGCCTCCGGCCTGGCTGTGACTCCCCCACTTCCCTGGGGAGCTGGTGCTGGGGGTTAATCCCCAGCACGGGGAGAAACTGCTGCCTCATTTCTCACTGGAGTTTGCCTAGACTCTGCGTCCAGCCCTTGGGTCTGGTTCTGCCTGTCTCTGCTGCACTGAGGAGCCCGTCAGCACCTGGGGTTTCTCCCCAGGAAGAAGCTTGGACACCGTGACCAGCCCAGCTGTCTGACCAGCTCCACACATGGAGTTCCCCCAGCCTCTCCTGTGATGCCTCTTCTCCAGCCCTCACAGTGTTTTTCTGGCTTTGCCCTGCACCTGCTGCACTTTTCCAACAGCTTTTTCGAACTGGACCCCCCAGATCTGGATGCAGGATCCAGTATCGGCCTCACCAAGGCCTCATGCCGGGGGAAATCCCCTCCCTGCTCCCTTTGTTACACAGCCCAGGAGAGCATCAGCCCTAGGGTTGCCAACTTTCTAATTGCACAAAACCAAACACCCTTGTCCCACTCCCCGCCGCACCCCTTTTCCAAAGCCCCCTCCCCCCTTCGCTCGCTCTCCCCCACCCTCACTCACTTGCTCATTTTCACCAGTCTGGGGCAGGGGATTGGGGTGCAGGAGGGCTCCGTCTGGAGGTGGGGGTTTCAGAGTGGGACCAAAAATGAGGGATTCAGAGTGTGGGAAGAGGCTCTGGGCTGGGGAAGGTGGGTAGGTGCGGGAGGGGGTGCAGAGTGCAGGCTCCAGGCAGCGCTGACCTCAGGTGGCTCCTGGGAAGCAGCCAGTATGTCCCTCCGAGTCCTAGACAAAGGTGTGGCTGGGGATTCCGCATGCTGCCCCTGCCCGCAGGCCCTGCCCAGAGCGCCATCTCCATAGCTCCCACTGGCCATGGTTCCCTATGCCTAGGAGCTGGATGGACATGTCAGCCGCTTCCCAACCCCCGCAGTCTGGTCTGTCAGAATTCGCTCCTCCTGTTTAGATACAGCCCCGTTCGGCAGACGAGCTCTGCTTTAACTCTATAGACACAGGGGCATCCTCCTCCGAAATAGGAACAGCTGTGCCCAGACTTGCTCCGCAGTAACTCCAGGTGTGAATGGCACCTCCTGGCCTGCCTTGGCTACAGAGAAACAGGAGGGAGTGAGCGCCCCACTGTGACATCCCTCTGGTGTTATCTGGACCAGTGATGTGCTAGGTCACTCCAATCCTTGACTCTGGGAGCCAGCCTTACCCTGCTCTGCTGTGAGAACCTCCACTCCTGGGCTGTTCATGCACAGCCTCTGGCATGTAAGCTGCTCCTTGGATTGTGCAACTGAATCACACTAGCCAATATTTGTGAAGACACAAACCTAGGAACCTCCATCTTGCAGTGCCCAGTTATGCCCGCTGGACACTGCAAGCTTATATGAGTTTGTCAGTTTGTCAGTTTAACAAAGAAATTGATATGCACCAGCAGGGCCGCCCAGAGGATTCTGGGGGCCCGAGGTCTTCGGCGGCGGGGGGCCCTTCCGTTCCGGGACCCGCTGCCGAAGTGCCCCGAAGACCCGCGGCGGGAACCCCCCGCCGCCGAATTACCGCCGAATTACCGCCGGGCTGCACTTCGGCGGTGGGTCCAGGCTTGTTATCCCAAGGGGAGTCTCTGACATGCTTCAAACCAAACACACTGCTTCAGGTAGAACAAACAAACAGATTTATTAACCATCAAAAAAATAAGTGATTATGAGTCAAAGCACAACAAGTCGGATTTGTTCAAATAAAATAAAAGCAAAACGCATTCTAAGTGGATCTTAACTCTTTCAGTGCCCTTACAAACTTAGATGCTTCTCACCGCTGGCTGGCTGATTGCTTTTCAGCCAGGCTCTCCTCTTTGATCAGTGCTTCAGACACTTGGTGGTGGTGTAGGTGGAAGACAGAGGAAGAGTCTGGCAAACATCTCTCCTTTTTATCATGTTCTTTCTTCCCTCTTGGCTTTGCCCCCACTTCAGAGTCAGGTGAGCATTACCTCATCGCAGTCCCAAACTGACCAAAGGCAGGGGGGTGATTCCTTTGTGAGTTCAACAGATTCTTTTGTTGCTGTCTAGGCCAACATCCTTTGTTCCTGTGAGGCTGGGCTAGGTTTATCCCATACATGCCCTGATGAGGTGTGAACTGCTTCTCTGCTCTTGGAGAGTTTTTGCCTGAGCTTATTTTAAGCCACGAGGATACATTTTGAGCCTCATAACTGCATACATGAAATTATAACCTATAACCTTACTATAACATTACTGTAACAGCAATTCTCAGTGCATCATAAGCTTTCCAAAGACACCCGACATGACAAACTCTGCATTGGATACCACACAATCATTTTATAAGGATGAACATGGAAGCATAGGGTATTCCACCGAGGTACAGAGCATCACACCAACCCAGCAAGGGAAGGGATCCCCACTCCTCAGCCACTAAAATCCACCCCCACTCCGGGAATGACAGTGCTGATTGCTGCTGAGTCGGGGAGGGGAGCGATTGCTGAGTCACTGTTTTAGCCCATTCCGCCACCCTGATAGACACTGGTTCTATTCCCACAGGGGAAACGGACGAGACCCAGCCTGGAGCGATGCCAACTCCCACCCGCCTGAGCAGCACAGGGCCACGTACTGGGGCTGGGGTGGAGGGGAAATCTCCATTGAACCAGCCCTGGAAACAGGCTCGCGGTGCCCGGGGACTGGGGCTGGGTTGGGGGCAGTGAATCTCAGTGGGTCGGACCAAGACACTGTGGGGAGGGGCTCTTTGACATGGGGGGGATGGAGAAATAACCCCAACGGCCCCTCCTCCATTGCCAGATCCCAAAGTCCCCTGATTCCCATGGCCCTGCATGTCGATGCCTGGAAGTGTGGGGGGGTCCCAGAGGTGAGGCAGGATCTGGGGGAGCTGGGCCCTGCTGGGTGCAGGTGGTTTGGGGCAATAAGCCCCCTTCCTAGTCTGCACAACGTCCCCCTGGCAGAAGGGATGTCCCCTGCAAGCCACCATTACCCGCATCCCTGCTCTTGCTTCCCTTCCCCCCACTGGGGTCTCAGGGGACCCCGAAATGCCCCATATATGTTCTGCTGTCTCTGGCTGGTCCCTGGGTACTGTGGAGGTGTGGGGGGCAGCGGATGCCATACCAGCCTCCCCCAGCGCGCACTGCCTGGCTGTGTTTAGCAGGAGCCGAGATACCCCAGGGATAGGCTCACTGCACAGCAGACAGGCTGGGGCAGAGGTACTTGTGGGGGTGGACAGAGGGGTCCTGTGGGGACAGGGAACTGTTCAGGGGTGGGGACTGGGACCCTGTGGCTCAGACAGTCCCAATCCCCTGCCCCAGTCCTGGGGGTGTGGAGTTGCTCATGGGTCAGTTCGTCCACCTGGGAGCCCCCTTTGCTGGGGAAGCTGAGGCTCAGCCCCACCGGGCAGTAGGACGCGGCCTCTGCAATGGGTCTGGCCCCAGCGAGGCCCCAGAGCCGCAGTGCTTGGGAGACCCCCAGAGGGGAGCTGGGCTTGATGTGCTGGACGGGGGGTTGGGGGCTCTGCTCCTGGGGCAGCACCAGCTGCTGATCTCCCCATACGAGCCACCGAGTGACTCTCCCCTTCCCCCCACAGCAGCCCCCCCCCAGGGGGCCCGGATTTCACCCACGCCAACATCGCCCGCCTGGGACTGGGTGCCGTGGTCCTGCTCATCCTGGGGCTGATCCTGGCTGAGGACTATTACAGCCGCCCGAAGGGGGCGCTCTAGGTGAGGTGATGCCCCCCCCCCTTCTGTGCCCCTTGCTCCCCTAGGGCCTGGTCCCAGGGAGACACAGGCCCCTCTAACCCACCGTCTCTCTGTGCCCCCAGGAGCCTGGATCTGGCCATGCAGAGAAGAGAATCTCCCCAGGGTATGAGCCAATTCCCCTCGGGGAGCTGAGATGCTGGCACAAAACACCCCTGTCCCCAAAACACCCCTGCCTCAGAGAACCCCACCACCACCACTCCTGATCTGACAGCGGCACCCCAATATTGATCCCCTGATCCCTGGCCCCACGGCACCAGCCCCTGTGCTGGGCGTGCTGGGCTCCCCACAGAGCAGTCCCTGGAAGGCGCCGGGGTCTTACTCTCTGGCCCAATTGGGTCTCTGCCCCGGGCTTCACTGATGGGTTCAGAGGCCGGGGGGAGGGAATCAGGGCTAGGGATGGGGCAGAGGGTTGGGGCCTGGAAGCGGGTCAGGGGTGCAGGCTCCAGGTGGTGCTTAACTCAAACTGCTCCCAGAAGCAGCAGCATGTCCTCTCTCCAGCTCCTAAGTGGAGGCACAGCCAGGCGGGTCTGCGTGCTGCCCTGTCCACAGGTGCTGCCCCGCAGCTCCCATTGGCCACGGTTCCTGCTGGCCCTACATGTAGGAGCCAGAGGGGGGACATGCTGGCTGCTTCCCGGGAGCCATGTGGTGCGGAGGCTAGCAGGGAGCCAGCCAGCCCCACTGTGCAGCGCTGCCAACCCGACAGTCAATGGCTCTGTCAGTGGTGCTGACTGGAGCTGCCAGGATCCCTTTTTGACCAGGTGTCCCGGTCAAAAACTGGACACTTGGTCACCCAACCTAGCATTTTACCAGTGGGCAGCTGGGTAGTTAAATCCCCCAGTACAACCAGGGCTTAGCACCCAACCCCAAGCTGGGCCTCCCATCCTGCAGAATCCCAGCGCCCTGAGAGAGCCCACTGTAAGGATAAGGCCTTGTCCTGTAGCCATTTTTGTTTTGGCCTGTAGCCTAAGGCCTTCATCTGCAGCCAGATTAAAAGAGCAGCTGAGCAGCAGCCATTAGCTGAGTAGCAGGAAGTCACATCCTCAACATTAAATGATATTAAAACAATGTAATATCAGGCTGTTAAGAAGGGGACCCCGTCCTAATGGCCCCCACTATCACCAGATAAAGAAACGGATCTTAAGATGGTTAAAGAAAACTTACTTTGATAGCATCCTGTCTGGCAAGAAATCACTTATCAGTCGCTGTGGTTGTGAACTCTTCATTTCTTTATTGTTCTGTCATTATGGTCCCCACTTCCCTATTGTTTGTCTGGATGAGCTCTGTCTGGTTCTTTGACTATTTCTGTTTGTTACATAATTAATTTTGCTAGGTATAAATTAATTAAGGTGGTAGGGTAGGATTGGTTAGAGAATTTTGTTAGGATTGGTTAGTAAAATTTTAGTATAATGATTGGTTCAGGTATAGCTAAGCGGGACTCAAATTTCACTATATAAACTGGGGTTCAAAGGGAACCAGCTCCAGGACACAGTGCCAAGATCAGAGCTGCCAGACCTAAGCACTCTGCCAATGACACCGTGCAGAAACGGGAGTCCCCCAGATGGACCTGATCCTGGCTGACCATCAAGAAAAGTTCATCTGTCTTATTGGGAGTGGCGAGCATTGTTATAGGCTTAGCGTGTGCAGTCTGTATTTCATGATTGTGAATAAATAGAGAATAAGACTATTACTATGTAAAGCTCTTTCACTGGTAAAAGGTCCTGCAAACCTACAGAAAATTACACCCTGAGCCCTAGGAATTGGGTACAGGTTGGTGGGTACTTAAATTGATACGTTTATGCCTGAGCCCTAGGAATTGGGTGCCCTAGAGTGTGAGTAACAGAGAATTTTGTGATGGTAACACCCAGCCCCCAGTGTGTGGGGACGCTGCATCTAGCCCTGGAATAACAGCACTTACTGCCCCCAAGGTGTCTCTCTCCCTCCTCTCTCTGCAGCGGGGTTCCCCAGCCCCTTTTCTCTCCCCCTTTCTCCCTAGACCTCCCCCTGCCTCTATTTCTATTGCACAACCCCCCAGAGCTTTCTTCTCCCCTGCCCCCCAAATCTCCCCACCCCAGGGGGCGTCTGTGATAACAGCCTCCAAATGTCCCCTTGTGGTGGGTTCAGCCAAAAAAGGTGAGTGAGAAGTTCAGGCAGCGTCATGAGAATCTGGATGAATGAACATTGGGGGGGAAATTGCAAAAGCAGGACAGAAAGACGGGATTAGTCCAACCCAAGCGTCCGCAGGACAGAACCCACATTGGGGTGTCGGTAAGGAGGCCTCATTGGTGGATTTATCTTCCCATGGTCCATCCAAGAGGTGGCATATTTGCACCTGCCATTTTCATCCTGTCCCATTGACGGCTGTGACCTAGACAGACCCAGTGGCCACCCTCGCTGAGGGGTCACCTCTCTCTCGGCTGTACTGCCCCAGCTGGGTGCCTGTGCCAGAGCCGCTGGTTCTAGGATAGTGCGCGGCACCGGACAATGGAAGCCCAGCCTGGCCAAACCCTTAGGCTCTTATGCACCCACAATGATCCCAGGGAATAAAGCTCCTGGGACCTGGAGAGAGCTCATCCCCCCGGTCTGCCCAGCTGGGCTGGAATCAGAGCCTCCATCCCAGACGTGGCACAGACCCACTCGCTGCTTATCTACTGCCCCATCAACAACACTGGGCACCACCCAACTCCCCACTGACAGCTCTCACCCATTCCCCTTCCCAGGCGCTCTCCCTGCCCCCACCTTTTACCTGAGACTGATGTCAGCCCGGCCAGGGGACTCCATGCGACTCCAGTGCTCTGTGTTCTCCTGTCAGGACGGGGAGGAGGTTTTGTCCCAGAGGAGCTTACTGGGGAAGCTTGCCTACAATTTTGACCATGTGGTGTCCAGAGGCAGCTCGGTAAATTACTCCTGTGGGTACGAGATCAAGGACAGCAAGAACCACATGACCAGTTCTCAGCTCAGCCCTGCCCACCACCTCCGCGTCAAGGTGCGTGTGTGTGTGTCAGTGTGTGTGTGTCTGTATCCCATCTCAGTGCTATCCAGCCACTCAGCATCACGGGAAAGGGGGGGGGGTGAACAGACAATTAAATAACAACCCCCTGAAAATTCAAACACTGAAATTCATCAATTTTCAAAATCTGAAATGAAAAATTTCTCACATGACGTCTTTGTTCTAAATTTGTCACAGGCAACGTTCCACCCTCCATTTTTCCCCTCTCAGCTCAGATGGCCCAGCCCAGGCAGGTGGGGGACAGGGACAGCATAGGAAGGTCTCACTGGAAGGGACTTCAAAATGCCATTAAGTCCAACCCCTGCCCTGAGGCAGGACCAAGTAAACCAAGACCGTCCCTGACAGGGGTTTGTCCAACCTGTTCTTAATAACCTCTGAAGACGGGGATTCCACAACCTGCCTTGGAAGCTGTTCCACTGATTAACGACCCTTATCACTAGAAAGTTTTCGCCAACATCTAACCTAAATCTTCCATTCTGCAGATTAAGCCCATTACTTCCTGTCCTACCTTCCATGGATATGGAGAACAATTGATCCTCATCCTCTTTATGGGACAGGAGTGGGGCTGTGGTCTTGCTCTGGTCTCTTATGTATTTATTGCCTGGGTAGTAGCAGTAGTAGCAGTATCAGGGGTTCCCCCCTCCCCCTAGGTAAATGATTTTGAAGTGTTTCTTTATTCAGGGGACTATATTTGAGGAAAGGTGAGTCTGAGCTGGGCAACCCCCAGTGTGAATGTGATACCCAGGACAATGGACGTAGAGGAAACACATGATGATGAAATAGGGTGACGGGCTCATCCAATATAGCGCTCTCTCTCTCCCTGCAGCTCTCCCAGGTTTTAATCAGCTTTTCAGAGCTAGGCAACATCTTTTCAGGGCAGGAAAATGGCTATTTCAAAGGGGGAATCCCAAACCCTTCTGATGGGAAAGTTCTATCTGGAGTTCACTGACCCCCTCTGCTAAACCGGCAGCCAGTGAATTATTTCCTCCCACTTCACTCACTGTATTTGTTTTTGTTCTGGCAGAAGGCACCAGACACATCATCACACCTGGGCTCACAAGTTCTTTCTCTCTGTGTAATCAGTTATTTGCGCTCTGTGCTCCAGTCCTGGAACAGAGGTGTCACAAACAGCATGCGGGCAAACCCCTTATTCAGGAATCTCAGCCCAGCACCAGTGCCCAGTTCCCAGACAGCAACCGAGCCCCAGGAACCGACCTTAGCAAAGCCCAAACCTGGCGGTTTACTCCAGCTCCCCACAAAGCATCTGAATCAGCAAACCAACCCCTACACAGTATGGCTGCAAAGGCTGTGTGCTCTGCTCACAGGGCAAGGAAAAGATCATGTAAAACTTTGTGTAACAGCATCACCTAGTGACTCCTGCCATAGTGACACTAATGATATCATAGAATCATAGAATCTCAGGGTTGGAAGGGACCTCAGAAGGTCATCTAGTCCAACCCCCTGCTCAAAGCAGGACCAAACCCAACTAAATCATCCCAGCCAGGGCTTTGTCAAGACTGACCTTAAAAAAGATAAAAAGTGTAGGACTGGAAGGGACCTTAAAAGGTTCATTGAGTTGAGTCCAGTCCCCCCTGACTTCACAATGGGACCAAGCACTGTCCCTGACAGATTTTTGCCTGAACCTGAATCCACACCCCCAAACTTTGGGGAAGGTCAGAGTAGGACCCACAGCTGGAGCTAAACCTCAAGGCCCATCTCCAGTTGCTCTGTCCCCGTCCACCATCTTCCTTCCCCCTGGTCCCCTCTTGCACTGATCAGCCACAGCCATCTTAGTGTTTAGAAATGGGAGCCAGCTTGGAGTCTTTAAACCGAGAGGAGACGTCTCTTTCTACCAGACAGGCTCTAGCTCAGCCAGAAGTGAGCAGCTCAATGCAGGGATCCCTGGGGGAGAGTCTCTGGCCTGGGCTGTGCAGACACTCTGACTAGATGGAACCATTGGTCCATTCTGGCCTTTAAATTTGCGACTATGAAAATAAACTGCCCTGGAAACCTCATGAGAACAGACTAACTGGAGAGAGAGAGAATGAGACAGGTTAACGTGTGAGGACAAAAATAGCACTGTGAGTGGGTTATTCAATCCCACATCACAGTGTGTGATACGCCCCCACCCTGCTGGGCTGCAAGCTCAAGGTCAGGCCTGGGGAGAGCTCACTGCTGGACAGGGGAAGAAGTGTCTGCACAGAGGACTCTGCAGATGTTCAGGGCACTGTCAGCTTATCCTGCAGTTCCCTCACTGCAGAGAGCAGCTGGACTGTGTTTACAGAGAGTCGCTGAGCAGGAGCCGCTGCTCCCGGCACTGACTCCCCTCTCTTTTCCCTCTTCTGAGCAGCAGCCGGTCGCTCTCTAATACCACAGTGTCTGGCTCCATTAATATTCCCACCAGGGATGGAAAGATGGGTCTAATTCTGCCCTGGCTGCCCTGGGGTTCGGGCCGGTTGGGAGAGAGGCGGGATCTATCTCAGAAGCAATAGGTGGGGTGACACTCTGTGAGATCAATTAAATCCCCTGCAGAAGAGTTCCCAGCTTGTGTCTCTGACATTTCCCAGTCTCCAGGCGCTTCCCCTCTTTGGACGAAATAGCCTGGGGTTATTGGCCCTCAAGGAAGGTACCAGGTTGGTCATTGTCACTCAGGCTTTTGGACAGGCTGGGAGCAGCAGGGAGGAAGGATGATCTTGTGGCAAGGGCAGTGGACTGGTGCTCAATAGCCCTGATTGAGTTCAGTCCCTGACTCAGCTGAAGACTCCTGTGTGCCCTGGGCTCAGTCACTTAGTCTCTCTCTGTGCCTCAGTCTTCCCATCTGTGAAATGAGAATGAACTTCCCTTCCTCTCAGGTGTGGGTGAGGATAAACCCCATTAATGACTGTGTGAGGCTCAGATACTCCAGTGACAGGGGATGTGCCAGGAGAGGGAGAGCATTGATGGGAAGAGCTGTTTGTCTCAGGGCTTTGCTATATACTGGGACGTTTACCAGTATAATTAAAAGGCTCTAGCTTTGCTGCTGTAACTCCCACAGGGACACTCTTATTGTTGAATCAGAGCCTTTGTCAGGTTCATTATTGGATTCTAAAGCCAGAAAGGACCACTGTGATCACATAGTCTGACCTCCTCCTGTATCACACAGGCCAGAGAACTGCCCCAAAATAATTCCTTTTTGAACTGGAGCTTCTCTTTCAGAAAAAACATCCACACTTGATTTTAAAAATGACTAATGGAGAATCCACCACAGCCTGTGGTAATTTTTGCATGATTAATTATCCTCACTGTCAAAAAATATATGCTGTGTAATTTATATTGCTTCTAAAACAACATAAGATAAACCAGAAAAAGTTTCTCTTATACCACAGTCTGAGTGTGCACTGGGATTTATACTGGTGTAATTGGAGCAGTGTACATTGGAGCTGATACCAGTTAACTTCCCGGGAAGTACACCTCTACCCTGATATAACGCGACCTGATATAACACAAATTCTGATATAACGCGGTAAAGCAGCGCTCTGCGGGGGGAGGAGGCTGCACACTCCAGTGGATCAAAGCAAGTTTGATATAACACGATTTCACCTATAACACGGTAAGATTTTTTGGCTCCCAAGGACAGTGTTATATCGAGGTAGAAGTGTACTATAGTTTGAGAACCCCTGCTATAGCGGCTGGAGTTGAGTGGTTCATTGGAAGGTGCTGGGTCGAGTCCATCTGCTTTGGGTACATGTCAGTGGTGCCCACAGCTTTCACACAGCTGCCTCTATTGCTTCAGCAGGAAATGATCAATGGTCACCCTGCCGGGAAGGTTGGGGCAGCTGAGAACTGGACTGGCAACTCCGCGTCCACACAGTGTGGTTGTGCCAGAGGAGCTTTATCACAAAATCCCCATCACAACTGGCACTGATCACCCTTGATTGCAGTCTGCCCAAGAGACAAGGATAGAATGGGCTGTGGGGACGCAGCCCCTCGCACTCCTACAGCTGGTCTCACACACAGATTCGGCACATGCGTAAGTAGCATGAACACTTCTGGCCAAATCTTCCAAAAAGGCCAGTGATTTTGGGAGCCTAGCGTGAGACACCTTAAGGGATAACAGACAAGCTGCACGGAGCCCCCACGTACCGGAAATCAGCCCCTTTAAGGTGGCTTAAATGGGACCCCCAAAATCACTAATTGTTTTTTAAAGTCTTGGTCTCTGTGGGTAACGATATGATCAGCCAAGCACGGTATTTAAAAAAAATATTATATTATCTATCCCCATATACATCCTCTGACTATCTCCCTCTCTCTATTGCCGTACAGAGCCGTCTGTCTATATATAAATCTATCTATCAATCTCTCCATTGTCGGCTCTGTGCAACTGACTCATTCATGTCTCTGTTAAAGCACTAGCGGAGAGAGGAGCTCTGGTCATTTCTTCCCTGTGTGGAGCCGTCTCTCTGCTCCTTTCAGGGTCTGTGCAGTGAGGCAGCTGCAGGGTCTGTGCAATAGGAGGAACTCACTCTGCGGATGGACTTGCTTCACGTCTCAGCTGCACTTGCAGCTCTGGCTGGGGGATGGGGTGAATTTCCCTTCTTCACATCCCGTTATGCATTGTTCATGATCCTGTCATCAACCTCCTCTTCACCCTCCCATGGTGGAGACTTTCCCTGTTCTTGTTCCTGTGGCCGGTCTGGGTTGGGGTCTCTCCAAGTGAAAGCTCCGGAGCCATTTCTCTGTCACAAGAGAACCGACCCTCTTACCCAGGGGCCTGATCCTAAGGCCAGTGAGGTCAGTGGAGTCTTTCCATTGACACCAAGGAGCTTTGCATCAGGCCCTTTCTGGGCAGCATTGTCTGAGCTACAGGCAGGGCCCGGCCTCCACCCAAGGGTGCCAGCAGCTCAGCCTGACCCACAGCCCTGGGGGTCACTCTGGGAGGAGCCACCACAATGCTGTGATCTAAAAAGGACAGATTTTTCAGAGAGAGTTTTTTCAAACATTTTCTTTATTTCTAAAGTTTCCATTTTTTCAAATACAAAATTAAAACTGTTTTTGGAGTTTTGTAAAAACAAAACTGAAAACTTAAAAAAAAATGAAAATGTACATTTGAAAAAAAATGTTTGCAGAGAAATTTTTTTATAGTTTCAGCTTTTGGATTTCCCCTCCCTCCATTTTTTTCCATTTTGGCACCAAGAATGGGGGAAAATGTCAAAAAAAATTCTTCACAAATGGTTTTGAAAGAATGATTTTAAAAATACTGCCAAACATATTTACCCTTTTTCACTCCATCATCTTCTGGGCACAGCTTCCAACAGGGAGTTTCACACTGTGCTCCTCTGACCCGCACCTGAACAGCTGAGCTCCCCCAAAAATCCCCTGTCCAACTGCTTTGCAGAGCTGACTCCATCCCAGGGGTGAAATGCGCCCAGCCACCATCCCAGGACAAGCCACTTCTGCATCAATTATTGTGAAAAGTTGCTTTGCAAAACTTGTCATCCTGACAGATTTCCCTTGATGCCCTCTGCCCGCAGAGGTATTAAGATCTAGTCACAAGAGTTTCTTTCTTACCGACATGTTTCTTTGGTCTTTTGGCCTGGTTCCCCCTCTTGCTTACACTGGCAAGAGAAAGACAAAACTTTTGTTGTTTAGAGGAGTTAAAAACACCCACTGAAGACCAAATGTTGGTGCCGACAACCCCCCCCAACCCTCCCTCCCCCAAAAGACAACATTTTGGCAAAGACACGCGCCGCTAGTTGGTGGTGAAAGCTTTTTGTTGGCAGGAGAGCTGATAAACGGTGGCGACACTGCGAGCCTTTTAGCAGCACGGCTGTGTCACTAAAAGTTGCGTAATGTAGACATAGCCTAAGTCACACTGATTCTGGCTCCCACCTGCTCAGAGGTCACTTCTGGATGCTCTTTCTCAACTGTCTTGTGTTCTTCCCCATCTGGCAGTGACCTCTCAGCAGGGACAGCAGACCCCTCAGCAGCCCAGAATGGGTGGAGGGAGCAATCAGGGCTGGACGGGCAGAAGTGGCTGGAGCTGGATGTGGAGGATGAGGCAGGTGGAGACTAAGCAAGTAGGGAAACCAGGGCAGACCCATGGTAGGTTTTCTCTGGGGGTAAAATCACTGCTGTGCAGCGAGTCCCACACAAGGCCCAGACCCCATTTATATCCCTCTTAAGCCCAGAGAGTGAACTTCCCCCGGGGGTAGCTGGGTCTCTCTCACCAGGGACTGGAGACCAGGGTGGAGGCAAAAGGTTCAGGCTCATCCAACATCCCAGGCCCTCCAATCACTCAATGACCTTTCACCCTGGCCCAGCTGTATTTTCAGCCAGGGGCTGTCTCGGTCCCCAAGCAGTGAGATGGGACATGAGACATTTCCTCAGTGATATGTTTAGACTCAAGCAAGTAAACCAGGCCCCTTCGGTTCTCAATCCTCCAGCCCTAAATAGAGATTCTGTGGCCAGGGCGGGGAACGGAGGTGGTGTAAAGCAGGAAACAGGGAGCAGTGATGAATATCAGACCTCAGGAGGGGACAGAGCAGCTCAAACACAGGCTGTGACATCTCTGCTGCCTGAGCCCTACAGACTGCCTGGGAGCAGAGAGAGGTGCTGGCTGGAGTATCCAACCCAGGGGAGCAGAGGGGGCAAGATCTATGCAGAGAGACACCGGCGCTTCTCTTCTCCTTAAGTTGGATGGGGCAGAGGGGGCAGGTGGGATCTGGGTGTGACTGTGGATTGTGCCCTGCTGACCCCATCAGGAGAAGACGCTGCTGAGCTATTTCCATCCCAATCCGTTCCCCCCACCACTCTGATGCTCCTGTCTCTGTGCCTCTTGCTTCCTGGTGAGTATGTGGGAAGTCAGTGCATTGTCCCCTGGTAAGGAAAAACTTCCTGTACAACTCTGTTCCCTGTGGAAAGGGAGTGTCATCCCAATCCTTCTGAGGAAACCTCTGAATTATTTTCCCCAAGCGCAGCCCCTGGCCCAGACTGTCAGGAAATCCTCTTTTGTGGGAGAGAAATGGGAACCAGTGTAAACACTGAGTGTGAGAGCTACTGGGCCAGATCCCCAGCTGGTGTAAATCAGTGTAGCTCCACTGGAGTCAATGCCGGTTTACACCAGCAGAGGATCCGACCTCCTAGAGCAGGGGTAGGCAACCTATGGCACGGATGCCGAACATGGCACGCAAGCTGATTTTCAGTGGCACTCACACTTCCCGGGGTCCTGGCCACCGGTCCAGGGGGGGCTCTGCATTTTAATTTAATTTTAAACAAAGCTTCTTAAACATTTTTAAAACTTTATTTATTTTACATACAACAATAGTTTAGTTATATAATATAGACTTATAGAAAATGTATCACTGGCACGCAAAACCTTAAATGAGAGTGAATAAATGAAGACTCGGCACAGCACTTCTGAAAGGTTGCTGACCCCTGCTCCAGAGAGCTGAAGAGAAAGGCAGTCCCAGCTCAGCCAAGGTCTGTGTGTGCGAGGAACCTGCCCTGCCCCAGAGCTAACGTCCTGCCTGGTTTGCTTCTTCAGCAACACACAAATCAGCAATTTTTCCTGTCTCTTAAGGCATTTTTTGTCCCTCAAGAGGGACCACAGACAAGGGGGAGATTTTATCTCCAGCACTAACCACACATCTCCTTTCTGTTCCCAGCGCTGAGTCCCAGCAGCCAGGAGATCTGCTCAGCTCCCGGTGAGTCCATCTGTCTGTCTGTCCGTTCCCAGATGCACTTACCCCTCTGTCTATCTATCACACCAGAGGGGTTTGTATTGACAGAAAAGGCTTCTAATTACAGATGATTAATTATTATTATTACTGTGGCCCCCAGGCACCCACCTGAGAGATCAGGACTCCTTTGTCCCAGGTGCTGCACACCCGTTCCTAGCCCCCGAATTGCTGACAGTCTCAGATCTGACATTATCCCCACAGTACCCAGCTGTGCTGAAATAAGAGGCTGCTCCAGAGACTTTGTGCAGACCCCGCAGCCCTTGAGCAGGCAGAGCTCCTCCTGCCCAGCCCTATGGAGAGGTGTCAGTGCTATGGAGCTTCCCGCACTGTGCTCCATGCACATGGGCTATCCCAGCCATCGCTGCTCAGGTCCATTGATCCCATATGGCGTTCACACCCCACTCAGCATGGTCCCTGCTACCCACCTCCTGGGCTCAGTTCCATTTGCAGCCGTGCCTTCCCAGAATTGTAGGTGATTGCACAGTGACCTCACGGAGCCCAGGGGGATTGTGGGAAGAGAGGCCAAACTCTCCAGACTCCCACCTGGAACATCCCAGGCTCCCCGGGGGCTATTCCATAACTCCTCCACAGCTCAGGAACCACCTAGCCACTGCGAACTCTTCCATGGCAACAAACTTCCTTTGGCCAGGGGCTTCCTTTTCCCTGAAATGGGCACCACTGACAGCCCCACTGACAGCTCTGACCCATTCCCCTTCCCAGGCGCTCTTCCTGCCCCTACCCTCTACCTGAACCAGACGTCCGCCCAACAGGGGGACTCCGTGCTGGTCCAGTGCTCCGTGTTCTCCCAGCTCCTGGCCACCCGCGTCGTCTTCTGTAAGGATGGGGAGGAGGTTTCGTCCCAGAGGGGCTTGGAGGATAAGATCACCTATGATTATGTCCATGTGGTGTCCATGAACAGCTCTGGGAATTACTCCTGCGGGTACGAGATCAAGGACAGCGATAACCGGGTGAATGGATCCCAGCTCAGCCCTGCCCAGCACCTCAGCGTCACCGGTAAGGGGGATGAACAGCGCAGTGAGTACAATAGTCCATGCAATGGCAGAGAGAGAATCCAGATGCAGATAGCTGAGCGACAGGGGTGTCAGGCTGTTGTACTCCATGTGGATCAGACCCTAGTTGGAGACACGACACCTGCTTTGTCAGTGGGTCATGCAACTGTTAGTGAGAAAGCAGTGGGATGTTGGTTCCTAGGACTCCTGGGTTCTGTTCCTGGTTCCGGGAGCAGACTGTGGTTAGTGTTAGAGGCAGCATAGCAAAGCACATAAATCTGGCACATCCCCTCTGAAAGGCAGCGAGACAAAGTGGATGAGACTGGGGTTTGCTGTATTAGTCCTCTGCTCTAGTCCCAACTGTGCTTCATGTGAGTTTGTGTAACCCTCCATTATCTGTACAGGGGGTAGTCTGACTTCTATATTTGTGTGTGTTGGGGGGGAGGTCCAGTCATGCCAATGGGGCCTCACATGGCCTGGAGGACAAATGCTGTGCCTCTCTGAGGCTTCCAAATGATGCTCATGACAAGGGGTGAATGACAGCTGTCACCTATGCTGTAGGGAAGTGAACTCTTGGCTAACACTAGGAGTGCACTAGTGGAAAGCACTAGTAAGTTAATAACACTCAGTGGAAGAGCTGGGCCTAGAGCACAGGGTCTCCTGGCTTGTAGCTGAGAGTCACCCCCAGGCTCCAGGACGCCATGTCGGGAGTCCAGGCCCACACACAACTATGATGCTGCTGGGACAGGGCTGCAAATGCCCCTAATGTGTGTGACACTCAGCAGGTCTGAAGGAGCCAGGATGAGCCCCTTTTGGGCAGTTTCCATTTGGGGAATAATCATGTCCCATTTGACTGGTGCAGGGGGCTGGGCTCAGCCATTGCAGCCGCGTTTCTCACACACTGAGTGTCACCTGGAGACACTGACAGGCCCAGATTCTCCTTGTCCCCATTGCACAGGCCAGGCGAGCAGCAGTGGAGAGAAGTCAGACCCCACAGCTCACAGAAGGGCGTGCGCAGGGTCTAGGCCTGGTGCTGCCCCAGGCACAGGGGCGGCTGGAGAATGTCTCCCGTGCACACAGCCTATCACACAACCTGCTCTGCCCACCGGGCGAGCCCCGGGCTGTCTGCAGGGTGCAGGGGTCTCCAGCACATTCAGGTCCCTGAGGGTGCTGCATAGACAAGAGCATCTGAATGGGGGGCAGGGAAATCCTGGCTCAAGGCTTCCTGGGGCATTTTCACCCCCCTGGAGCCAGGGATCAATGAAATGTTGGTTTGTTAAATGGACAGTGACGTCCTCGCTGAGTCTGCATTGGGGAAACTCAGTGTGAAACTCAGAGCAAGAGAGAGAGTCCAGGGACCAGCTCCTCAGCTGGTGTAAACTGGCAGAGCCCTATGGACTCCAATGGAGGGGCACCAATTTACATCCGCTGGGGATCTGGCCCCAGTGACTCCCTTAGCGTGATGCTGATTTAAATCAGCTCTGTCTGACGCTGGGAGACACGTCCCTGTGGAGGCTGCAGGCGTCTCTCCCACAGGGTGCGATTCTCTTGTCCCACAGGCAGTGCGAGCAGCAGCGGAGGAGGGGAGGAGCCGACCCGCACAGGTAATGGGCTATTGCTCTGTCACACCCTGATTATCAGAGCCCGGCTCTGTGCCCCAAGCTCTGACCTCAGGGCAGGGGTCTGGGCCAAATTCACCCCGGAGGGGGGGGGTAACTCCTCGGCCTGCAGCACAGTCACCCCTAGCACGAGCTGGGCTCTGTCATTGCAATTCTCCCAGGACAGAAAGGTAAGAAAGCCCTGTGGCATTGGTTATGTCCCACTGTCACCCTCTTCTGAGGACACAGCTGGTGCCAGGGCCTCGTGCTGCCCCTGTGCTCAGGACGGAGTCGCCCCTGCAGTGAACTGCCAGTCACAACTGGAGAGGGGCGATAGGGTCTGGGCTGCTGTGTCTATCACAAGCTCTTGTGAGGCCTTTTAATGGAATCCGGGTGTAGCCTGAGCAAACTGCAGCAAGAGTGACCCAGTGCTGGGGCAAAGAGTGGACCCTCCCCAAGAAGTGCCATCACTTAGGGTTCCTGTCGGAAAAACGTGCCCCCAGAGCATGATCCCCCCTTAAATCTAGGCCTCCGGGAGCTCACACAGGGTCCCCATTACAGAGCTGCTGCTCTGTGTCCAGTACTGGCACTGCAGTCCCACACGCTGCTTTGCACACGGTCGTCACCGTGTCCCTTTCCATGTTGCAGGGCCAGACATGTCCCTCGCCATCTGGGCCACCCGCTGCGCCCTGGTCCTGCTCCTCCTGGTGTCTGCACCCATCATAACCTTCGTGATGGAGAAACGGGGCCTACCCCAGCCTGCACAGGTTGAGGAGAGTCATGGTGGGAGTGGCAGCATTTTGGGGGCAGAGGCAAAGGGAGATCCCCACTGACCAGCTGTGAGCAGGACGGAGGGTGGGGAGGAGGTTGGGTTGTTTATCCAATAAAAGATATTACCTCCCCTACCTTGGCTCACTATTTTTTCTAGTCACCCGTTAATGCCACCATCTTCTGGCCAAAGCTATAATGGCAACGCTGAAAAAAAATTTCTTTTTTTTTTGTTTTGTCTACACCAGAGTTTCATGAACTTCTCTGTTATGTGGAGCTGACAGTAGCAGCCAGATTATCTAGCAGACACCGCCCAACCCCGCGTAACATCCCTGTGGCCATCCCAACAGCTTCTCCTGAAATTCAGCATTAGGAAAGGGCTGGCTTCTCAACAGGAAAATTTCTCTCTCTGATTCTGTTCCCCTCAGTTCTGACCCTATCCTCTCTCACACACACACACACACACACACACACACACACACACACACACACACTCAGGAGGGAATCTCATGCCAGCTTCAGCTAAAAACAGAGATCAGGGAGCCAGGGCTTCAATCCTCCAGTGTCAGCTAGAAATGAAATGGGATATGGGGCCTTTCCAATAGAGAGAACTCAGGCTCTGATCCAGTCTCAGGTTGGGGGAACTGGCTGGCCCAGTGCAGTGTGCAACGAGACACAAACTGTACAATCAATACCCCCAAACAGTCCATCACTGACTAAAGATTATAACTAAGGTTTTGTTTCATTAAAACTCGCTCAAAACCACAGTATATGCGTCATCCCTTCCGTTGTCAAAACACAAATGTCTTTAACACAACCCTAGCTATGGTGTAACTACCAATGCACCATAACCCAGACAGATTCCAGACTCTGGCTATGTTTTGCTTCCATGGCCAATGGTGTCAGTTCCATGCACTGACAAGACATCAGACTTTCTATTGCACAGGGTGGGAGGAAGGGTCTTGGGGCTAACGCCCAGGGCCTGGTGGATTCCTGGGTCCTAGTCCCAGGTGAGCTTTGGTGAATCACCTCCTGTCTGGATGCTTCAGTTTGCCTCTCTAAAGCCAGGGCAAATAACATCTATGTGCTTAACATGGATATTAGCAAGGAGGGCAAATCTGAAAGCAGACATGGAAATAACAACACACCAGTGTGTGCACAGAGCCAGTGTCTGACCCTACAATGACAAAGCAGCATGTACAGCCCCAGCATCCGAAAGACACAACAATGTAAACAAGCCAGTGTACAGAAGCAGCAGCATTATTGCAGAAAATAAAATAAAATTAAATACCTTATAAGCCAGCACTGACATTGTCAAACACACCAAGTGTAAAACCAATAGAAAAAAGATTCAAAAATCCAGTCTGCCCAGTTCACTGCCTCTGCTCCCGCTCATGGGTCTAGATCGCCGCTCCCGGAATTCCCTGACATCTCGGGTTCAAGGGCCCAGGCTTCTGCTCAGGGCACAGACTCTGAGATGGGGCGCGGCCTCCTTTTCTCCAGCAGCACATTCAGGGTGTGTCCACTGATGTGACTGCCCCTGCCCCTGCGCCCCTCAGTAACATGTCACAGTGTGGGGGTCCTGACGTGAGGAGGCACCCAATGGGATTGCTCCCTCCCCCACTAAATCCAGCATTCATAAGCAACCCTACAATGATAATCAAGGTGACCCCAGCCCCAGCACTCACAAGCAACCCTACAATAACTAAGCAGCAGGAGTGGTTCCCAGAGCTCACAAAACAACCCAATGATAACAAACCAGTAAGCCTGCAGTCCTAACATATGAGTAGCCTCAGTACTTATTGACAACCCTACAATAACAATCCCACATGGAAAGTGTCCCAGTGCTCATGGATGAATCTACAAAAATAAATCAAAATGCAACCCCAGCAGTCACAAACCTTGAAATAAACAACTCTGTGTGCAGTCCTGGCCCTTGCAAATAATCCTACAGCAACAAACTGTTTGTGTTCTCACAAGCAGAGCTGGGCGGAAATTTCTGGACAGTTTACTTGTCAAAAAATGAAGGTTTGGCCAAAACAAAACTATTCACTAATTTGACCCAATTAGTTTTCGTTGGACAAAGGTTTTTAATACGTTGTTCAGGCTGCTCCTAAGTGTGTGTTTGACTCATATGACCAGCTAAAAATTTGCTATTCCTTGGGCCAAGGAGCACAAGAACAACTCTCCGGCCTGGGGATTAAGGCACTCGGGAGATAGGAGACACTGACTCAAATCTTCTCTCTTCCTTATTCAGAGGAGAGATTTGAATCCATAGCTCCTACCGCCAAGCTGAGCCCTATCACATACCCAACACTATATACAAGAAAAAACAACTCAACTCAACACATTCGGCCAGCAAAGTGGACTGAAAATCAACCGCAATAAGAGAAATATCATGACTTTTGATATTTCCTCACCATCACCAGTACAGATGTAGAAACATTCACCAATGTAGAAACAGGGCCATCAGCCAGGATGGTAGAACAAGCCAGGACATCCAAAACAAAATCAATAAAGCCAGGAACACCTTCAGGAGCTTATATACAGTCTGGAAATCATCAAAATACAACACCAAAACCAAACTCAAGATTTATCAGAACTGCGTACTTTCAACATTACTTTATAGTGCAGAATGAGAATGCATGACATGGCCAAACTGTCTTCATTCCATACAACCTGCCTCAGAAAAATCCTCCACATCTTTTGGCCCAGAACAATCTCAGACCAAAATCCATTCACACAATGCAGCCAAGGGGAGCTGAGCACCATCATTACCAAGAGGTGTTGGAGATGGATTGGCCATGTGCTTCGGATGGGAACTGATTCCATCACCAGAGTAGCAATAAGATGGGCACCTGAAGACAAGCAAAAACGAGGCCGGCCGAAAACAACATGGTGAAGAGCTGTGGAAGCCGAGCTGAAAAACCTGGGGAGCAGTTAGGAAACTATTGAAAGACTTGCCAGAAACAGACAGGAGTGGGGGACCTTCGTCACTGCCCTAAGCGCCAGAGGTGTAATGGGAACATGATGATGATGTAGGAGACCACAGAGACACAGGGAAGAATGGAGATTTGGCAGATTTCATCTACAACCAGTGAGGGTTTAAACATGGAGCACTCTGGAGTGGGGCAGAAAGTGGGTTTTCCTGGGGAAAATTTTCAGCAATAAAAGTTTAAATTTTCATCAACAAACTGAAAACCTGAAAACTGGGAGGGAAATGTCAGTTTTGGTATCTGAAAACTGAAAATCATCCTTTCTGGTACCTATTGTGCTTTTGGTCTCAGAGGGACAGTCCCCACACCAAGACTTTGGGGGAGTTTAGATCCTAACTGTGTGGCTAGGGGCTGTCTCTATGATAGGCCCAAACAGGAATGTGTCCCAGTCCAGCATCTTCCATTCCCCTCGTCCCCTCTTGCACTGATCAGCCACAGTCATCTTAGCATTTAGAAATGGGAGCCAGTTTAACTGAGAGGGGACGTCTCTTTCTACCAGACAGGCTCTACCTCAGCCAGAAGTTAGCAGCTCAATGCAGGGATCCGTGGGGGAGGCTCTCTGGTCTGGGCTGTGCAAATGCTCTGACTAGATGGTCCCATTGGTTCCTTCTGGCCTTTAAACGACTATGAAAATAAACTGCCCTGGAAACCTCAGAGAACAGACTAACTGGAGAGAGAGCAAGAATGAAGCGGGTTAACGTGTGAGGACAAAAATAACACTGTGTGAGTGAGTTATTCAATCCCACATCACAGCATGTGACACCTCCCCTGCCCAACTGGGCTGCTAGCTCGTGGTCAGGCCAGGGAGAGCTCAGTGCTGGGCGGGGGAAAAGGTGTCTGCACGGGAGTCTCTGCAGATGCTCAGGGCACTGTCGGCTCGTGCTGTGGTTTCCTCCTTGCGCGGCCACACAGAGCACCTGGACTGGGTGTGCAGAGTGTTGCTGAGCAGCAGCCAGTCGCTCTCTAGTTCTCCAGTATCTGGCTCCATCAATATTCCCTGCAGGGCGGGGAGAGGGGTCTAATTCTACACTGGCTGCCCCGGGGTTTGGGCCAGGAGAGGGAGACAGAATCTAGCCCAGAAGAAAAACGGGGTGGGTAAATGTAAAGTAATGAACATTGGAAAAAATAACCCCAACTATACATACAATATGATGGGGGCTAATTTAGCTACAACAAGTCAGGAAAAAGATCTTGGAGTCATCGTGGATAGTTCTCTGAAGATGTCCACGCAGTGTGCAGAGGCGGTCAAAAAAGCAAACAGGATGCTAGGAATCATTAAAAAGGGGACAGAGAATAAGACTGAGAATATATTATTGCCCTTATATAAATCCATGGTACGCCCACATCTCGAATACTGTGTACAGATGTGGTCTCCTCACCTCAAAAAAGATATTCTAGCACTAGAAAAGGTTCAGAAAAGGGCAACTAAAATTATTACGGGTTTGGAGAGGGTCCCATACGAGGAAAGATTAAAGAGGCTAGGACTCTTCAGCTTGGAAAAGAGGAGAGTAAGGGGGGATATGATAGAGGTATATAAAATCATGAGTCATGTTGAGAAAGTGGATAAGGAAAAGTTATTTACTTATTCCCATAATACAAGAACTAGGGGTCACCAAATGAAATTAATAGGCAGCAGGTTTAAAACAAATAAAAGGAAGTTCTTCTTCACACAGCGCACAATCAACTTGTGGAACTCCTTACCTGAGGATGTTGTGAAGGCTGGGACTATAACAATGTTTAAAAGGGAACTGGATAAATTCATGGTTGCTAAGTCGATAAATGGCTATTAGCCAGGATGGGTAAAAATGGTGTCCCAAGCCTCTGTTTGTCAGAGGGTGGAGATGGATGGCAGGAGAGCGATCACTTGATCATTGCCTGTTAGGTTCTCTCCCTCTGGGGCACCTGGCATTGGCCACTGTCGGTAGACAGATACTGGTCTAGATGGACCTTTGGTCTGACCCGGTACGGCCGTTCTTATGTTCTTATGTTCTTATGGACTGTCTGTGAGATCAGTTCAATCCCCTGGGGCAGATTTCCCAGCTTGCATCCCCGACATTTTCTCTGTTTCCCAGCCCTGTCTCATTCAGGCTCTTCCCCTCTTTGGGTGAAATATCCGAGGGTCACTGGCCTTCTAGGCAGGTACCAGGTTGGTCATAGTCACCCAGGCTTTTGGGAGGGTTGGGGGCTGTGGGAAGGAAGGATGACCTAGTGGCCTGGGCAGTGGACTCAAGAGCCCTGGGTTCAACCCTTGACTCAGCTGCAATCTCCTGTGCACCCTGGACTCAGTCACTTAGTCTCTCTCTGTGCCTCAGTCTCCCCATCTGTGAAATGAGGATGGACTTCAGGAGTGTCTGAGGATAAATCCCATTAGTGATTGTGACAGGCTCAGATACTCCAGTGACAGGGGATGTAGAATGAAATGGAGACCATTGATGGGAAGAGCATTTTATGCCAGGGCTTCTCTCTACCCAGTGAAACTTACCAGTATAATTAAACCGCTCTAGCTTTGCTGCTGTAACTCCCACAGGGACACTCTTATTGTGGATTCAGAGCCTTTGTCAGGTTCATTCATAGATTCTAAGGCCAGAAGGGGCCACTGTGATCACATAGTCTGACCCGCTGTATAACACAGGCCAGAGAACTGCCCCCAAATAATCCGTGTTTGAACTGGAGCTTCTTTTTGAGATAAACCTCCACCCTTCATCTAAACATTGCCGGTAATGGAGAATCCACCACAGCCCTTGGTAAGTTTTTCCCATGGTTAATTACCCTCACAGTTATCATAGAATCATAGAATTTCAGGGTTGGAAGGGACCTCAGGAGGTATCTAGTCCAACCCCCTGCTCAAAGCAGGACCAATCCCCTAAATCATCCCAGCCAGGGCTTTGTCAAGCCTGACCTTAAAAACCTCTAAGGAAGGAGATTCCACTACCTCCCTAGGTAACCCATTCCAGTTGCTCACCACCCTACTAGTGAAAAAGTTTTTCCTCATATCCAATTTAAACTTCCCCCACTGCAATGTTCGGCTTATCTTTAATATTGCTTTCAAACAAGATAAGATAAACCAGAAAAAGGCTCTTATGCCAGACCCAGGTGTGCACAGGGACTTACACTGGTGTAACTGGACAGTATAAATTTACCCCTTAGTTGATACCAGATAACTTCCCATGAAATACTATAGCGCAGTGGTTCTCACACTTTTGTACAGGTGATCCCTTTCACATAGCAAGCCTCTGAGTGCGACCCCCCTAAAAGTAAAAAACATTTTGTTATGTATTTAATACCATTATAAATGCTGGGTGCAAAGCTGGGTTTTGGGTGGAGGCTGACAGCTCACGACCCTCCATGTAATCACCTCGTGACCCCCTGAGGGGTCCCAACTCCTAGTTTAAGAACCCCTGCAATAGCAGCAGGGGTTGTGTTTCAGGGCCAGGTGCTGGGTCAAGTCCAAGTGCTTTGGGAACATGTCAGGGTGCCCACAGCTTTCACACAGCTGCATCTATTGCCTCAGCAGGAGATGATCAATGTTCACCCTGCAGGGAATGCTGAGGCAGCTGAGAACTGGACTGGCCTCTGAGCATCCACACAGTGTGGTTGTGCTAGAGGAGCTTTATCACAAAATCCCCATCACAGCTGGCACTGATCACCCTTGATTTCAGTCTGCCCTAGGGACAAGGATAGACTGGGCTGTGGTGACACAGCCCCTCGCACCCCTGCAGCTGGTCTCACACACACATTTGGCACATGCATAATTGGCACAAGCACTTCTGGACAAACCTTCCAAAAGGGTCACTGATTTTGGGAGCCCAGCGTGATGTGGAAGAAACAAAACTCCACTCTCAGGTTGGAAACAACAAAATCAGAGGCAGCTTTATTTAAGCAATTGCAAGGGAAGAATACAGCTGGCAGAGAGCATCTCTGCCTCTGTTTCTTCAAAGTACAAACAAAATCACACAGGCATTTATACCTCTTTGTGATGTATTTTATTGAGACTATTTGCTATCTATTCAGTATTTTCTCACTTTCTCTTCTCAAAACATCGTTAGCTCAAGGCTGGGTCACACTGACTATTCTGCTGTTTTCCACTCGCTTCTGATGTGAACCCTGCTTCTACAGGATATTAAGCTAAGACTTAACTCAACAGTTGTTCTGTCTCTGACACTTAAATGGCTGCACTTAAACCCTCTTTTTCTTTCCCTGCTTCCACACTCCCCCCCTTTGTGCTTTCTTTAGCACAACTAACATTCTTAAATCTCTAGGTGCATCAGGCCTTGTATTTCTGTTTCTAGCTCAGGAGGATCAGAATCAGCCTTGTAAGTCTTAACTGGCTAGAACGATAATGCATGATTAGTATGAACATGAAAGGCATTTTTGTTAGTACATCCCTTACAACAATAACATATTCCTAGACTAAACAAAAGTAATACAAGCAGTAATGTCCCCATTGTAATAATATGCTGGGGTTGTTTCATTGCCTTAGCTACATAGCACATCACATCATAATTAGTACACAGAGCAGACACTCTATAGGCTCTATGAAAAGCATGTTTTTCAATGTGATAGACATTCTGAAGCACCTGGATTTGACTCTGTAAGTCAGACATTTTTTGAACCTCTGGTAGGAGTGAGCGTAAATTTTGAAACCAGTCGGGTATCAAAGTGGTCCAATTAAAAGAAATCTGATACCTAAGGTCTAATTGTAGGGCTTTGTCTACTGGCCAATAAACAATGTGATTTCCTGTGGCCATGGTGAGATTAAATGAATGTCTAGCAAAGTGGTGGCTTTAATGCGGTCTGGTTCTACAGGTCTCGCGATCTTATGCTAAGACTTAGCTCGACAATTGCTCTGTCTCAGACACTTAAATGGCTGCACTTAAACCTTCTCTTTCTTTCCCTGCTTCCACAGTGAGACACCTTATGGGGTGACAGACTGCACTGACCCCCACCTGCTGGAAATGGCTCCGGAGCTTTCACTTGGAGAGACCCCAACCCAGACCGGCCACAGGAACAGGGGAAGTCTCCATTATGGGCTGGTAAAGGGGAGGTTGATGATGGGATCATGAACAGTGCATAAGGGGAACATGTGAAGAAGGGGGACTCACCCCTTCTTTCAGGTGTCTTTAATAGGGCCCCCCAAATCACTAACCGTTTTTGAAATTCTTGGTCTCTGTGCTTAACGATGAGATGAACCAAGCACGGCATTTAACAATAATATCGTATCCATCTATCCCCATATACATCCTCTGTCTATCTCTCTGTCTCTCTATCCATCGATCTATCTATCAGTCTCTCTCTCTGTTGCAGGCTCTGTGCAGCTTATTCCTTTCAAGTCTCAGTTAAAGCACTAGCTTAGAGAGGAGCCCTGGTCTTTTCATCCCTGTGTGGAGCCGTCTCTCTGCTCCTTTCAGGGTCCGTGCAGTGAGGCAGCTACTGGGTCTGTGCAGCAGGGGGAACTCACTCTGCGGATGCTCTTGCTTCACATATCAGCTTTATACACAGGTTTTTTTTGGGGGGGGTGAGTCCCCCTTCTTCACATGTTCCCCTTATGCACTGTTCATGATCCCATCATCAACCTCCCCTTCACCAGCCCATAGTGGAGACTTCCCCTGTTCCTGTGGCCGGTCTGGGTTGGGGTCTCTCCAAGTGAAAGCTCCGGAGCCATTTCTCTGTCACAAGAGAACCGACCCTCTTACACAAGGGCCTGATCCCAAGGCCAGTGAGGTCATTGGAGTCTTTCCATTGCCACCAAGGGGCTTTTCTGGGCAGCATTGTCTGAGCTACAAGCAGGGCCCGGCTGCCATCCAAGCATGCCAGCAGCTCAGCCTGAACCACAGCCCCGGGGATCACTCTGGGCTAGAGCCACCACAATGCTGTGATCTGTCCTTTTCAAAATCTGTCCTATTTAGATTTTATCAAACATCTTCATTTTTCCCAAAGTTTCTATTTTTTCAAATACAAAGTTAAAACTGTTTGGGGTTTTGTAAAAACAAAACTGGAAAATGAAAAATAAAAAATAAAAATTTACATTTAAATAAACCACTTTTTCAGGGAATTTTTAAAAAGTTTTCAGGTTTTGGATTTCTCCTCCTTCCATTTTTACCATTTTGCCACCAAGAGATGGGGAAAATATTTTTCACAAAAGGTTTTGAAACAATCATTTTAAAATACCTGCCACAAATATTTACCCTTTTCCACCGAGGCGTTTTCTGGGCACTGCTTATAATAGATGGTGTCAAACTCTGCTCCTCTTACCTTCACCTGAGCATCTGAGCTCCCCCAGTATAGCCCTGTACAGCTGCTCTGCAGAGCTGACTCCATCCCAGGGGTGAAATGTGCCCAGCCACCATCCCAGGACAATCCGCTCCTGCATCAATTATATGAAAAGTTGATCTGAAAAACTGTTCTGCCTTGTACTCCTGACAGATTTTCTTTGAGGGCCCTCTGCTACTTGGCTTCCCCCAGAGATGTTAATGTCTGTTCACAAGACTTTCTTTCTGTAAGTGAGGGAATGGTCCCGATATTGTGGGGAAATTTCCTGCACTATACACGACCCCAGTGGAATTTGCTAGTGAAAGTCCTTGCTCCCACTTTACCCAGAGGCCTGCCTGATATTCAGGACTCCCCTTCCACTCTCCTGTGTGGCAGAGTCCTTGTAACCCCAACAAGGTTGGGCCCGGGATTCCTGGGGGGCCCCTGCCCAGGCCCTGGCTGTGCTGCAAGCAGGGGAGGCTCTAGGAATTTGGCCGCCCCAAGCAGGGCGGCACGCCGCGGGGGGCACGCTGCCGGTCGCCGGTCCCGCGGCTCCGGGGGACCTCTTGCAGACGTGCCTGCGGAGGGTGCGCTGGTCCCGCGGCTCGGGTGAACCATCCGCAGGCATGCGCTGGGGTCTGGAGCCGGCCCTGGCTGCAAGGATGCCATGGGTCAGACACTTGATCTGGCTGTGGCCACATGCCCAAAAGCTCTAGGTGGCAGGATCCATCTCCCCAGCATCAGCCCCCCCATCGGGGTTATGATTCCTCCTCAATCTGGGCTATAAGGCCTCTTGACTGGTGGTGTCTCCCTGTGAATCATAGAATCATAGAATATCAGGGTTGGAAGGGACCTCAGGAGGTATCTAGTCCAACCCCCTGCTCAAAGCAGGACCAATTCCCAACTAACTCATCCCAAACAGGGCTTTGTTAAGCCGGGCCTTAAAAACCTCTAAGGAAGGAGATTCCACCACCTCCCTAGGTAACCCATTCCAGTACTTCACCACCCTCCTAGTGGCCCTCTGCCCACATGTCCCACCTCTCACTCTCCAGCTGCTCACCACACCTGGCTCCGAACTGCCCCAGTGCTCCTCTACCTCCTCTGGCCTTTCTGGTTCTGGTTGCTGCAGCTGTCCTCCCAGCATGGATCTGTTCCCTGGGCTGCTTCTCTCTGGCTCCTCTTGGTGAGGCTCTGCTCCCAGCTCAGCTCGGGCTCTGCCCCACTCTGACCCAGGGAAGTTCCAGCTCACATAGAGGACAGGACCTCTCCTGGCCTCCTGACTCCCTCATATGCCTGCCTGCCCTGTCAATCAGGCTGACCTGGAGAATTGGCCTCTCCCCATTGCTCATGAGGACTGTCAGTCTCAGGGTCCGGATTTTCCATCGACCCTTCCCCTTGGTACCGGGAGCTACTCAACCATAAACCCACATCAGTCCCTTGCATTTCTATCCCACATGTTTCTTTGGCTTTTTCCCTGGTCCCCCACTTCCTTAGTTACACTGATTCCAGCTCCTCACCTGCTCAGAGCTCACTTCTGGAGGCTCTTTCTCAACTGCCTTTTGTTCTTCCTTCCCTGGCAGTGGGGGGTGACTTGAGAAGGAACCAAGATAGGAGGAAGGGACCTGGTGTCCGTCTCTCAGCAGGGTCAGCAGATTTCTCAGCAGCCCAGAATGGGGAGCGGGGGCAGCCAGGGCACAGCCTGTAAAAGTGGCTGGAGCTGGGAGTGGAGGACAGGGCTGGTGGAGACTAAACAGGTAGGAAGCCAGTGCAGTCCCACATTCAGTGTTCTCTGGGGGTGAAATTTACCCCTGTGCAGAGTGTCCAGCACAAGGCCCAGACCCCATTTATGGCCCCTTAAGCCCAGAAGGTGAATTTGCCTCTGGGGGAGCTGAGTGCTTCTCACCAGCGACTGGAGGGTGGAGGGAAAAGATTCAGGCTCATCCAACATCCCAGCTCCCCCACCCCATCCCCAATCACCCAGTGACTTTTCACCCTGGCCCAGCTGTGCCTTTAGCCAGGGGCTGTCTCGGTCCCCAGGCAGTGAGATGGGATGGGGGGTGTTTCCTCAGTGATATGTTTAGACTCAAACAAGCAAACCAGGCCCCTTCAGTTCTCAATCTTGCAGCCCTAAATAGAGACACTGTGGCCGGAGCACGGAAGGTAGGTGGTGCGGGGCAGGAAACTGGGAGCGATGATGACTATCAGACCCACGAAGGAGGAACAGTAGGTCAGAGAGAGGCTGCAGTGTTACTGCAGCTTGAGCCCTGCAGATCCCAGGGGCCTGCGAGCAGGCAGAGGGGCTGGCTGGAGAAGCAGACAGGGACAGATCGGAGTAGAGAGAGAGACCGGAGCTTCCCTTCTGCTGAAGTCAGACAGGGCAGAGAGGCAGGTGGGAGCAGGGAGCAACTGTGGATTGTCCCCTCCCGACCCCATCAGTAACAGAAGCTGCTGGGCTGTTTCCATCCCAATTGGTTCCCACCACTGCCCTGATGATCCTGTCTCTGTGCCTCTTGCTGCTCAGTGAGTATGTGGGAATCCTGCGCTAATTCTCAGCAGGTTGGGGGAAAGAAAACTGAGAGCCGCCCCTGGCCCAGACTGTCGGCAAACTCCCTTTAGTGGGAGAGAAATGGGAACCAGTGGAAACACTGAGTGTGAGAGCTACTGGGCCAGATCCCCAGTTGGTGTAAATCAGTGTAGCTCCACTGGACTCAATGCCGGTTTACACCAGGTGAGGATCTGGCCCTCTAGAGAACTGAAGGGAAAGGCAGTTCCCAGCTCAGACAAGGTCTGTGTGTGAGGAACCTGCCATGCCCCAGATCTAACGTCCTGCCCGATTTGCTTCTTCACCGAAACAGAAATTAGCAATTTTATCCTATTAAAGGCAGCTTTTGTCCCTGCAGAGGGACCTCAGAGAAGGGAGGATTTTATCTCCAGCACTAACCACACGTCACCTTTCTGTTCCCAGCGCTGAGTCCCAGCAGCCAGGAGATCTGCTCAGCTCCCGGTGAGTCCGTCTGTCTGTCTGTTCCCAATCTGCCCATTGCATTTATCCCTCCCTCTCCACAGCATCCAGCCACCACCCCTTGTGCTGCTGCCTGCTCACTGTGGTGTCAGCAAAAATTTCATGGGAAGGCAGACAGGGCTGTGTGGGATCTGAGCAAGGTGAGCAGATCTCCTGGTCACCCCCTCCCTGTCCTGCTACTTCTCAGCTCTGCTCTGACCTGAGGACACTGTGACACGCGGGTCAGAGTCACATCCACAGCCCGTCCCACCCCTGGGACACTGGCCCTGGGAAGCAGAGAACATCACGGCTTGTCTGAACCCAAGGGATTTACATTCCCACGCACGGGTTCCCCTTGCGGCTGCAGGTCTCTCCCCTGGAGCTCACCCCCCATATAAAGTCAGCCTGCACCTTGTTCTTAAATGTCAGCAGCACCGTTAAAACTCAGCCCTGGGTGGGCAGGTGGCGCTAGAGAGAGTTCGGCCAGAAGGGACCATTATATAACCCAGGCTGAGCTCCCGAATGACCTGGGCTAGAGAGCTGCCCCCAGCGAGCCTGTGTCCAGCCCAGCAGGGGCTGGTGGAGCCATTTATTTGCTGGTTGCCTGTGCATGGTACCAGCAGGGGACACCATTGGGGTTGGGAAGGTGGTGGATAGATATTGACCTACCCAGCAGCAGAAGCAATTCCCCTGGAAATTCACTGCTGGATCCCATTACCCTGGCGATTCCCAGGAAAGGGGGATCCGCTCCCTGCAGATACTCTAGGACCTTCCCTTAGCCTGGGCCTGCTGGAGAGTTTTGGGGCAGGAGGGGCACAGGGACAAGGAGGATGTTAGAGCAGATGTCAGAGGGGTTAGGAGCTAGACACAGCTCCTTGGTTGTCAACTGGTGAGTTCTCAGGGGCAACGACTGGCATTCACTGCATGGGCTGCGGGGACAGGCTGAGGTGTTGGCCAGACCCTAGACAGCCCCCAATGGCCAGGGGCCGCCTTCGCTGAGGGGTCGCCTCTCTCCCGGCCGTACTGCCCCAGCTGGGGCTGCGGGGTGCCCGCACTGGGGGCTTTTATTCTACGAGGGTGAAAAGCGCCACACACTGCGATCCCAGCCCAGCTGAGCCTCCAGGCTCTTCTATAACCCAAATGATCCCAGGGAATAAAGCTTCTGGTCACCAGAGAGAGATTGTCCCCCTGTCTGCCCAGCTGGGCTGGAATCAGAGCCTCCATCTGAGACATGGCACAGACCCACCCGCCATTTACTTCTTGCCCTATCAACAATGCTGGGCGCCGCCAATGCCCCACTGACAGCTCTGCCCCATTCCCCTTCGCAGGTGCTCTCCCTGCCCCAACCCTCTACCTAAGCCAGACGTCTGCCTGGCCAAGAGACTCTGTGCAGTTCCACTGCTTCATGTTCTCCAAGCTTGTGGCCACCCGCATCATCTTCTGCAAGGAGGCAGAGGAGGTTTCGTCCCAGAGGGGTTCAAAGTTGAAGGACACCTACAATTATGACCATGTGGTGTCCAGGGGCAGCTCTGGGAATTACACCTGTGGGTACGAGATCAAGGACAGTGACAACCAGGTGAGCAGATCCCAGCTCAGCTCTGCCCAGCGCCTCAGCGTCACTGGTAAGTGTGTGTGTGTCTGTGTGTCTGTGTCCCAGCTCAGCCCTGCCGAGCAACTCAGCATCACACCAAATTGGGGGGTGAATGGCAGAGTGAGAACAACAATTCAGTAAGAAATCCCTGAAAATCCAAATGCTGAAATTCATCAAAATCTGAAACAAAAATTTTCTAACAAAACATCTCGGTTCAAAATTTGACACGGGGAACCCCACCCCCTATTTTCACCCTTCTCAGCTCAGACAGCCCAACCCAGATAAGTGGGGAAGAGAGATATCATAGAAATGTCAGGCTGGAAGGGACCTCAAGATGTCATCAAGTCCAGCCTCCTGCACTGAAGCAGGACCAAGTAAACCTGGACCATCCTTGATAGGAGTTTGTCCAATCTGCTTTCAAAAACCTCCAATGACATGGATTCCACAACCTCCCTTGGAAGCCTATTCCAGAGCTTCACTAGCCCTGTAGTTAGAAAGCTTTTCCCGCTATCTAACCTAATCTTCCCTTGCTGCAGATTAAGCCCAGTACTTCTCATCCTACCTTCAGTGGGACTGAGAACAATTGATCCCCGTCCTCTTTATAACAGCACTGAGCATATTTGGAGACTGTTATCAGATTCCCCCCTTCAGGCTTCTTTTCTCAAGACAAAACATGCCCAGTGTTTTTAGCCTTTCCTCCTAGGTCAGGTTTTCTAAACCTTTCATCATTTTTGTTGCTCTCCTCTGGAGTCTCCAAATTGTCTGCAGCTTTCCTAAAGTGTCACCCAGAACTGGCCCTGTACTCCAGCTGAGGCCTCACCAGTGCCGAGCAGAGCGGGACAATGACCTCCCGTGTCTTACATACAACGTTAGCCCTTTTCACAACTACCTCGCACTGCTGACTCAGATTCATTGTGCAACTCACTCGAACCCCAGGCCCCTTTCAGCAGCACGGCCAC
>ML129515.1:0-28957 GCA_003846335.1 Cuora mccordi | reverse complement strand
TTGTGCAACTCACTCGAACCCCAGGCCCCTTTCAGCAGCACGGCCACAAGCCAGTTATTACCCATGGTGCAGTTGTGCTAGGGCAGTGTATGGGCCTGGAGTGGGGCCATGCTCTGCTCTGATCTCTTGTGTATTTATTGCCTAGGTGATGACTCCAGCAGCGGCGATGTCGGGGGTTCCTCCCTCCCACAAGGTAAATGCTCCTGAGGTGTTTCTTTATTCTGGGGACTGTATTTAGGGAAAGGTGGGTCCTGGGCTGGGCAACCCCCAGTCTGAGTGTGATCGCTGTGATGATGGATGTAGAGGAAACAAACAACGAAAGAACAGAGTTTCCCCCCAGCGCCAGAAGTTAAATGCTTCTGATGAGCAAGAGTTTCATCTGGAGTTCACGGGCCTCCTCTCCTAAACCAGCAGTCAGCACTCACTGTATTTGTTGTTGTTCTGGAAGGAGGCACCAGGTACATCATCACACCTGGGCTCACAAGTTCTGTCTCTCTGTGTAATTAGTTATTTACACTGTGCTCCAGTCCTGGAACAGAGGTGTCACAAACAGCATGTGGGAAAACCCCTCGTTCAGGAATCTCAGTCCAGCACCAGTGCCCGGTTCTCAGGGAGCAACCGTGCCCCAGGAACAGACTTAAGCAGAGATCAAACCTGGATGTTTGTCTCAGCTCCCCAAAGCATTTGTATCAGCAAACCATTCCATCCCTTCCTGAGGACATAGCTGGTGCCAAGGCCTTGTGCTCCCCCTCTGCCCAGGGTGGGGTCACTGCTGCAGTGAACTGTCAGCCACACTGGAGAGGGGCGATAGGGCCTGGGCTGCTGGGTCTGTTGCTGGCTCTTGTGAGGCCTTTGCACAGAATCCTGGTGCAGCCTGAGCAAACTGGGGCAAGAGTGACCCTGTGCTGCGGGAAAGGGAGGAGCCTCCCCAACAACCTCCAACTCTTAGGCCTCCCATCAGGGAAACATACCCCCCTGCAGCATGAGCTCCCTTAGATCTAGGCCTCTGGGAGCTTACATGGGGTCCCTGTTACAGTGTCTAGTGCTAGCACTGCAGTCCCAGATGCTGCTTTGCACACGGCCCTCACCGTGATCCTTTCCATGTTGCAGGGCCAGACATGTTGTCCATCATCTGGGCTGCCCGCTGCACCCTGGTTTTGCTCCTGCTGGTGTCAGCGCCCCTCATCACCTTCATGCTGGAGGAACGGGACCTGCCCCAGCCTGCAGGGCTAGAGGACATTCATGGGGGGAGCATGAGCATTTTGCGGGGGGAGGCAATGGGGGATCCCCAGTGACCAACTGTGAGCAGGAGGGAGGGGGGGGGTGGGGGCCGCTGGGGAGATACCAGTGACCAGCTCTGAGTGAGTGTTGGGGAGACACCATTGGTCAGTGCTGCAGAATAGGCCCCTGCGGTAACAGTCTTTGCCCAGGTAACTCCTCCAGCCTCCTTCAGTCCCCGTCCCTTTCCCCATCAGGGACATTGTCAGTCACTGACTAGTGTTGCCAACTTTCTATTGGCTGAAAACCAGACCCCTGAGGCCTTGCCCCTGCCCGCCTCTTCCTCCAAGGCCCTGCCCCTTTGCTGCCTTTTCCCAGGCCCCGTCCCCTGCTTGCTCCTCTCCCGCTTCCCCCCATCACTCTCTGTTCTCCCCCATTCCTCCTCTCTGGATCGTCTCCTGCCCCCTTCGCTGCTGGGCTCCCTCTGTTCCAGGGCTGGTCCGGGAGCTGCTGCAGCCTGAGGCATGTGCCCTAGGCGAAACTTCCACCTTGCACCCCCTACCCAGCTAACCCCCCCCCCCCCACAGCAGCTAACTCAGACCCCTACCTGGGGAGCCCTCCCCACAGCAGCTACCCTCTCCACCGTGACAGCTAACCCCTCTCCCCCCGTCCCCCTACGGCAACTAACCCCGCCCAGGGAGACTCCCCCTGTTCCCCCACGGCAGCTAACCCCACCTGGGGAGACTCTCCCCCATCCCTCAGTGGCAGCTAACCCTGCCTGGGGAGACTCCCTCCTCCACCCCCCGCCCCGGCGGCGATCACTGCCTGGGGAGACTTCCCCCCTCTCCTCCCTCCTGCCACGGCAGCTAACCCTGCCTGGGTAGCCCGCCCCAGCTCACCTCGGCTCCGCCTCCTCCACTGAGCAGGCCGGCGCCGTTCTAATTCCCCTCCCTGCCCAGGCTTCCAGCACCGATTGGAGGAGACTTAGAGCTGGGCTGTGTGCTCAGCGGAGGAGGCAGAGTGCAGGTGAGCTGGGGCGGGGAGCGGTTCCCCTGTGCACCCCCCCACTGTTACTGCGGGTGGCCCTCCCCACGCCCCCCCACCCAGCTCACCGCCACTCCACCTCCTCGCCTGAGGGGACTTTTAGGTGCCCCCAACCACTAGGCACCCTAGGGAGCCACCTAGTTTGCCTAAATGGTTGCACCGGCCCTGCCCGCCGGTAGGAGGCAGCCCCTGCTAAGCAGGAACTGGCGTGAGTTGATGACCCAGCGCCTCGCCCCCTCTCTCAGTAACTGGACCTTCAGGGTCCGGTCAGGACACCTAACTGGACACTGCTAGGTCCCCTTTTTGAAGAATTCTCCGGGCTTTCTGGAGAATAACTGGGCACGTGGCATTGGCAACTCCCTGCCCTGCAGCCCCCAGACCTCTGCTCACTCCCAGCCAGGCCAGGGCCACGCTGACCTCTGCCAGATCTTAACCCTGCTATGAACTGCCCCAGCCAGACAGCCCAGCCCAGCTCCTTCCTTCTCTACAAATAATCCCTTTTGCAGAGGTGCTGTAACTTTAGTTAAGGCACCAAGGTTAAGGCACCTAGGAGATTGCAGTTCAATTCCCAGCTCTGCTATAGAGCCCTTGGGCCTGTCACTGCCTCCCTCTGGGCCTCAGCTCCCCATCTGTGAAATAGGGACAACAATTCTGCCTTGTCTCAGGGCTGAGTTTTCAAAGGTCCTATGGGATTTAGGAGCACAGATACATGACTGTGCTCTGTGCCCACTGCCTTGTGCTCCTAAGTCCCTCCAGAGTTTTTGAAAATTCTTCCTTAGTCTGTGAACTCTTCTATCCGGGAAATGTCTCTCACTAAGGGTTTGTCTGCACAAGGAAATCGACCAGCAGAACTATACTATAAATCATCACTGCAGTGATCTCGGGATCAGTCCCTGTGGGGGCACCCTTATTCTGGAATTAGAAAGCCTTGATCAGGGTTAATTTACCCCATTTTCACCATGAGGTAAACTGGAAAAAGCCCCTCATACACTGGAGTCATCATACTAAGATTGTCTCCACCGGGGGTTATCCCGGGATAGCTGCAGTGGTTTAGCTAAGCCAGCATTGTTGCCGGCACAGAGTGCCCGAGGGGGGGCAACAGCGGGGTTCGTTGCCCGGTGTGCGTCGCGCCAATAAACACACCAGGGTGGAGAAGCTAACACACGTTTATTTGAGCTCAAATAAGGTGCAAGGGAGAAATAGCCATCTCAAATCCTGCACACCCGCGTGCAGGCGGGATCCCAGTATTTATACCCCCTTTGTTTTTCTCTTTCTGTACTTTCCCACTGTGTGGGCTACTTTCTCATGCATATGACCTTGATTACAGCATTTGCTTTCCACCTATTTTATCTAATATTGGCTGCATCTAGTGCTAACCGGCCTTGCAGCTGCTAGCAGTCAGCACATAGCACAGAAGATTACAAAAGTTTAGTAAGGCTAACAGAAGCGCTTAACATGGAGGTACTTTGGTTCACATAGGCCTAGAGCAAGAAGACTTCATCGACACTCGTGGTCTTCCATCCTCCCAAGTTACCTAGATTTATGCCTAGTGACACCAACAGCATAGTTCTGCTGGTTAATTTCCCCTTGCAGAAGCCGTTAGTGTCTGTGCAGCACCCAGTGTAAAGGGGCCTGAATATGGCTGTGGTCTCCAGGGGCTGCTGTAATGTCTCTAGTCACAGGAAATTGCAGAAGGGGGCTCTGTCACTGCCTCCCTCTGGGCCTCAGCTCCCCATCTGTGAAATGGGGACAACAATTCTGCCTTGTCTCAGGGCTGAATTTTCAAACCTCCTATGGGATTTAGGAGCACAGATGCATGACTGTGCTCTGTGCCCACTGCCTTGTGCTCGTAAGTCCCTCCGGAGCTTTTGAAAATTCTTCCTTAGTCTGTGAACTCTTCTGTGAACAAGGTCTCTCTTTCTGATTTGATATTCTCTCCTGTAGGTAAATTGTAAAGTCAGTGGCTTGACCACACTCTGATTCATTATGAAATGTATTCAGGAGCCCAAATAGCCATTATCAGGCAGGTTTATTGCTCTAAGACAACAATAATAAAACATGGAGAAAAGGTTCAATATAATACCAGTCTCCGGGAAGCCCTCTTGTGCAGTGTTGCTACATTGGTTTTCTGGTACCACCGTGTACCCCTTATTTCTTTGTTCTGAACACATGGTACTGTTGCTGGCACAAAGGCCTGAGGCGACAGCAACAGTGGTTCGTTGCCCGGAGTGCCTCGCTCCAATTAGACACACCAGGGTGGAGAAGCAAGGAAGATTTATTTGAGATCTCAAAGCACGGTGCTCGGAGGCAAACAAGTCTCAAATCGAGCACACTTTATACAAGCAGCTTTTTCTTTTTATACATGATCTTAGCTAAGCATGTCTATTACCCCCAATGCCCAGCTCCCCCCTTTCCCCCCTTCTTCTTCCCTCCCTTCTAGTTCCCATACAGCAAGCACATTATAAAGCAGCAATTATACTGAGCTGGTTAAATCATACTTGGCAAAAAACATATTATCTCGTTAGTAACTTTCCCTGACCGGTAATTCTGTTTCACTCCCTTTAGCCAGGTGCAAGCAGGCTGTATAATTGCCTCCTGCTACTGATAACTAGTTGCCACACATTCCATTCTTTCCATCTAGCCTATGGGGTTAATTAAAGTCTAAACATGGAAGCGGTTAGGACAAGCAGAGGCCTAATACAGGGAGCCTTCATTGGCACTGTCATTTTCCACCCCTCTGTTAACACTGGGCCATGCCTGGTGCCACCAACAGTACTGAAGTGTATGCTTGTGTTCATTTTGGATGGAATGTGGTTTGCAGGGTGCTTGTGCATAGGGAAGCATGCTGTGGCTCACCAGCCTAGGAACATTCTAGAGAAGGCTGGGGGAGGGGTGCGGGGCGGGGGAGCTCAGCATGTGGAATGGAGAACTATGACCATGTGATAAATCCATATATGGAAATGTTAAATCTGCTTGGTTAGAGGTGTGTGTTATGTAACTTGTTATGTAACTTGTGATGTAAATGCCATGTGTTATAAAATAGCAAGGGGAGGGGCTCCTTGCTGGAGGGAATCTGCTTGATTTTGATTCCAGGGGCTCTCCCTTTGTGCACATTGAATAAAGCCTTATTGAACTGAACTGAATTGCATCAAATTGCATTGAATCGCATTGAATCGAAGTCCTTTGATTTCTGCCCAGCATCTGACTCATTGGGAACCACAAAATCCCAACAGTACCTAAGGGCGTGACGACAAAACCCAGGTCTGTACTAGGCTGGAATAATCATATGTCTTGTCCTCTTCCTTTGACATTTGAATACAGACCTGTAAGAGTAACTCCCCATCTGTGGTTATGATAAAACACTGACATGTCCTGTTCCTGACAGTTTTCCTATTTATAAGCCAAAGCTTCCTTCAGCAAATGCAAAATGTGCTCAGATACTAAGCACAAGGGACCAGGACTATAATAAAGGTGTAGGTCAACTTAGGCTACATAATTGCTCTAATATTTGTCCTTAATACTATTTGTGCTTAATGCATATATATATGTGGTGAGGATAATACGTGTTATTAATATGAGAGATACAGATGTTAGCCAGCAAATATTGGTCAACAGTATCTTACTGGGATATTCTTCTATCTCCAGTGGATGCTTGGGATTCAGATATTAGCCTGTGAGCTCTTTGGGGCAGGAACTGTCATTTGCTCTCTTTGTACAGCGCCCAGCTGGTCTCTAGGTGCTACCACAATAGAAATGTTAAATCCGAGAGTGCAGAGTGTCTGAGTGAAAGGTCTCGTCTCCAGTTAATTATTTGGGTTTCTCTTGTTAGTTTCCTTAGGTTTTATTTTCAGATCAGTGTAAAGTTCCCATCAGGGGAGTCACAGGACGACAGGCCAGAGAACAGTGAGGAGGGCTAATCTGTGGGTGGTTTTGGGGGTGTTTCCCACCACTGGAAAAGTACGTCTCTCATGTCTATACAGGATCTTCAGCGATACGCACTTGGCTGCATTTCACACCTGGGGATGTCAATGGTGCTGCCAGGTTTCCGAAATATTTCATCTCTGACCCCTGAACTTTGTCCCGGTGAAGGCACTTTCCCATCCACTAGATGGCACTTTGCAGCAGTCCCAGTGGAAAACTCCATCTTACCTGTGTTGGTCCAATAAACGATATTACCTCCCCAACCTTGGTGCGCTATTTTTTTTAGTCACCCATTAATGCCGCCATCTACTGACCAAAACTATAATTGCAACTGTGAAAATTTGTCATGGTTTTTGTCTCTACAACAGAGGCCTGGTCTACACTACGCGTTTAAACCGGTTTTATGAGCATTAAACTGATTTAACGCCACACCCGTCCACACTAAGAGGCCCTTTATATCGGTATAAAGGGCTCTTTAAACCGGTTTCTGTACTCCTCCCTAACGAGAGGAGTAGTGCTAATATCGGTATTACCATATCGGATTAGGGTTAGTGTGGCCGCTGATCGACGGTATTGGCCTCCGGGCGGTATCCCACAGTGCACCACTGACCGCTCTGGACAGCAATCTGAACTCGGATGCAGTGGCCAGGTAGACAGGAAAAGCCCCGCGAACTTTTGAATATTTCCTGTTTCCCCAGCGTGGAGCTCCGATCAGCACGTGTGTCGATGCAGTTAAAAATCAAAATAAAGAAAGAGCTCCCGCATGGACCATGCGGACGTGATCGCTGTAAGGGCAGGCAAATCTGTTCTATCAGCGCTCCATTACAGAAGACGAATTAAAAAACATTTTTAAAAAATCTCCAGACAGACGCCATAGCAGGGGCTCAGCGCACTGCTGCGTGACAAGCGTAACGGAAAGCCAAGGAATCAAATGGACGCTCATGGACTGGAGGACTCAAGCTATCCCACAGTTCCTGCAGTCTCTCTGAAAAGCATTTGCATTCTTGGCTGAGCTCCAAATGCTTCTAGGGTCAAACACAGTGTCCGCGGTGGGTCAGGGCATAGCTCAGCAATTTATGTAACCCCCCACCGACCCCCAGAAGCGAAAGGGAAAACAATCCTCTCTTGACTCTTTTACATGTCACCCTATCTTTACTGAATGCTGCAGATAGACGCGACGCTGCAGCACTCAACACCAACATCCTTGGTCCCCCCTGCCATGGGTGGTTGATGGTGCAAAATGACTGGTATCCGTCCTCATCATCAGCCTATTGGCACATGGGGCAGTGCAAAAGGGCTGGTAACCATGCTGACTAGCATCCGTCAGGTCAATCAAGGGTGCCTGGCCCTAATTTTTCCTGGTAGATGGTACAGTATGGCTGATAACCATTGTCATCATAGCAACAGGGGGCTGAGCTCCGTCAGCCCCCACCCTTCATGTGTAAAGAAAAGATTCAATTGCCCCTGGACTAGCAGAAGGATGCTGGGCTCCTCTTCTCCACACTCCTTACTGTCCTGTCTGGACTATCATAGCAACTGGAGGCTGCCTTCCACTCATTTCTCACTAACAAGTCAGTGTGTCTTATTCCTGCATTCTTTATTACTTCATCACACAAGTGGGGGGGACAATGCTACGGTAGCCCAGGAAGGCTGGGGGAAGAATGGAATCAACAGGTGGGGTTGTTGCAGGAGTATCTCCTGTGAATAGCATACAGCTCATAATTTCTGCAGGATCTGACACAGAGCAGCTGTGCTCTCTGGTTCTATGATACAGTGGTTCTCTAGTACACTTGCCCATATTCTAGGCAGGACTGATTGTTTTTTTAGATACCAAAAAGGAGGGATTGACTCAGGGAGTCATTCCCAATTTTGGCTTTTGCGCCCCTGGCTGATTGGCCAGGGGCACTTATGACAGCAGCAAATGGTGCAAAAGGACTGGTAACCATGATCATCTTATTACCAATTTATGGTATGGTAGATGGTGTAGTATGGCTAGTAACCATCTCTGCTGTCATGCAAAAGCAAAAGCATGCTTCTGTGTAGCGCTGCTGAATCGCCCCTGTGAGCGGCATCTAGTACACATACGGTGATAGTCACAAAAGGCAAAACAAGCTCCATGATTGCCATGCTATGGCATTTGCCAGGGCAATCCAGGGAAAAAAGGCACGAAATGCTTGTCTGCCGTTGCTTTCCCAGAGGAAGGAGTGACTGACGACATTTACCCAGAACCACCCGCGACAATGATTTTTGCCCCATCAGGCACTGGGATCTCAACCCGGAAATTCCAAGGGGCGGGGGAAGCTGCGGGAACTATGGGATAGCTACGGGATAGCTACCCACAGTGCAACGCTCCAGAAATCGACGCTAGCCTCGGACCGTAGACGCACACCACCGATTTAATGTGTTTAGTGTGGCCGCGCGCACTCGATTTTATTCAATCTGTTTTGCTAAACTGGTTTATGTAAATTCAGAATAATCCCGTAGTGTAGACGTACCCAGAGTTTCATGAACTTCTGCATCCTGTGGAGCTGACAGACTGTCTAGCAGACACCTCTCCTCCCATTAGCACCTGCATAATATCCCTGTGACCACCCCCACAACAGCTTTTCCAGAAATTCAGCATTAGGAAAAGGCTGGTTTCTCAACAGGAAAATTTCTCTCTCCCTTTCTCTGATTCTGTTCCCCTCAGTTCTGACCCCATCCGGAAACCCCCTACGCAGGGGGGAATCTCATGCCAGCTTCAGTTAACAACAGAGATCAGGGAGCCAGGGCCTACAGTGTCAGCCAGAAATGAAATGGGGTATGGGGCCTTTCCAAAAGAGAAGATTCAGGCTCTGATCCAGTCTCAGGTTGAGGGAACTGGCTGGCCCAGTGGGATATGGCATGAGACACAAATTATACAGTCAATACCCAAACAGACCATCTGTGACTAAAGATTATAACCCAAGTTTTGTTTCATTAAATCTCACTCAAAACCACAGTATATGTGTCATCCCTTCCATTGTCAAAACACAAATGTCTTTAACACACCCCTACCTATGGTGTAACTACCACTGCACCATAATCCAGACCGATTCCAGTCCCTGGCTATGTTTTGCTTCCATGGCCAGTGGTGCCAGTTCTATGCACTAACAAGACATGAGACTTCTCATTGCAGATGGTGGGAAGAAAGATCTTGGGACTAACACTGATTGCTTGGTGGATTCCTGGGTCCCATTCCCAGCTGTGGCACTAACTCACCATGTGAACTTTGGTAAGTCCCCTCCTGTCTGGGTGCCTCAGTTTGCCCTTCTAAAGCCAGGACAAATACCATATGGGTGTTAGCAACCAGGGCAAATCTGAGAGTCTGACCCTACAATAACAAAGCAGCATGTGCAGCCCCAGCATCAGAAAGACACCACAATATAAACAAGCCAATGTACAGAAGAAACAACATTATTGCAAAAAATAAAATATCTTATAAACCAGCACTGACATTGCCAAACACACCAAGTGTAAAACCAATAGAAAAATTATTTAAAAATCCAGTGTGCTCAGCTCGCTGCCTCTGATCCCGCTCATGGGTCTAGATCGCCGCTCCCAGGAATTCCCTGACATCTCTAGTTCAAGGGCCCAGGCTTCTGCTCAGGGCACAGACTCTGAGATGGGACGCAGCCTCCTTTTCTCCAGAAGCACATTCAGGGTGTGTCCAGTGATGTAACTGCCCCTACCCCTGCTCCCCTCAGTCACATGTAACAGAGTGGGGGTCCTGACGTGAGGGGGCACCCAATGGGATTGCTCCCTCCCCCACTATAAGTGGCTTCAGCTTCGCACTCACTCTGCTCTAGGAGAAATAGAGGGGCTCTTTGGGGGGCAGGGCCCAAACCCACAGACCAGCCCTTATCCCAACAGTGGGGTTTATAAAAAAAACCTCAACTCCCCAAGGAATGAATTTGAGGGAGGCAAGGAGTTTCTGTTGTGGGGCAGAATTGTGGAAAATAAAGCAGAGGGTATGTCTACACTACCAGAGTAGTTCGATTTAAGTTAATTTGAATTTTTGGAATCGACCTTACAAAGTCAAATTTGTGTGTCCACACTAAGGACACTAATTCGACTTTGTGAGTCCACACTAACGGGGCAAGCGTCGAAATTGGAAGCGGTGCACTGTGGGAAGCTGTCCCACAGTTCCCGCAGTCCCTGCTGCCCATTGGAATGCTGGGTAGAGCCCCCAATGCCTGCTGGGGGGAAAAATGTGTCGAGGGTGGTTTTGGGTAACTGTCATCATTGAACCGTCAATCACGCCTTCCCTCCCTCCCCGAAAGCGCCTGCGGGCAATCTGTTCGTGCACTTTTCTGGTCAGTGACAGCGCGGACGCCACAGCACTGCGAGCATGGAGCCCGCTGCAGTTATGGCCGTTTTCACCTCCTCGCACCTTATCGTCCACCTCTTCCACAGTCAGCTGCTGAGAAATCGGGCTACTTTTCAATGGTGCTGCAAGCACTGGTGGACCATAGGGGACATTTTACCAACATCAACGTTGGGTGGCCAGGCAAAGTTCATGACACGCGTGTTTTCAGGAACTGTGGTCTGTTTAGACGCCTGCAGGAAGGTAGTTTCTTCCTGGACCACAAAATAACTGTTGGGGATGTGCAGACACCTATAGTGATCCTCGGGGACCCAGCCTACCCGCTAATGCCCTGGCTCGTGAAGCCCTATGCAGGCGCCTTGGACAGCGACAAGGAACTCTTCAAGTACCAGCGAGCAGTGAGCAGCGTGACCTGTGACTGTTCAGTTTCTTTACAGAGAAGCTGAACCTGCCCCTGTTTCTTTACCCAGTTACTGTTGACTAGCCTCTGCAGTTACATACCCCGTTCACCCCGCTTCCCCCACTTCCAACACACGTGTAAAAATGAAATACATGTTCCATTGTTACTTAACAAAGGTTTCTTTATTGATGACTTTGCTTTAAGGGTTTAAACTGGGACGCAGACTGTGCTGGGTAGGGTGTGCGGTGATGTAAAGACCGCCTCTAAACTCGAGGAATGACAGGCTCCTGCTCCTAGAGCGGTCTGCAGTGCCGGACTGGTTGTGCCTGCCATCCCTCCTTTTTGGGACTCTGTGTGCGGGGGCTATGTGACCTTGTGGCGGAGGAGGACGGATACAGATTCCTCTGCTGCATGGCTCTGTGGTCCAGGACAAGGACCGCTGCATAAGATCTGTAACCGCCCTCCCCCGCTACAAAGTCACGTACCCCCCCACCCACACAGAACCTGCAAACCACCTCCCATACCGACTACTGACTGAACTGTGTGTGTGACCTGCTGCTGATCCTGCCCCCGTGTCTGTACCCTGGTAAAGGTGACTGTCCTATGCAATTACCAACCACCTTCCCCACCAACCCCTTCAAACACAGTCTTCTGTAAAAAAAACATGACGGAAACAGTAATTAAAAGCAAAGTATTTTTAATAATTAACTAGACAGTTAGGGGATGAAACTGGGATTGGGGCGTGGGTGAGTCAGGAAGGGAAGGACTTCTCAAAATTTAGGGAATGAGAGTTTTAGGGTACTTGAGCACTCTGCTGGGGTGCAGTGACAGTTTTCACGGCCCCTGGCACCCCTCCTTCTGGTTATTTTGGGTGACGGGGGGTATGGGACTTTGTGGCGGGGGAGGGCGGTTGCAGATACACTGCAGGGGGGCTCTGTCCTCCTGCCTGCAGTCCTGCAGAACATCCACAAGGCGTCGGAGCATGTCCGTTTGCTCCCTCATTAGTCCAAGCAGCATTTGAGTCGCCTGCTTGTCTTCCTCACGCCACCTCTCCTCCCGTTCGCTGTGTGAGCGCTGGTACAGAGAGAGGGTCTCCCTCCACTGGCTCTGCTGGTCCGCATCGGCTCGGGAGTAGCCCATAAGGTCAGCGAACATCTCGTCCTGTGTCATTTTCTTTCGCCGCCTAATCTTTGCCAGCCTCTGTGAGGGGGATGCTGTGGCAGGTCTGGAGACAGTCGAAGCTGTGTGATGGGAAAAAGGGAGTGAATTCCTTGCAAAGATACATTTTTGCGAACAATGAACACAGTCTAGTCTGTCTCTGTGAACAAGAGCATGCACAGCACCTATCTCGTGCGCACTCCTGCTGCAGGCAATCCGGAAAGCATAAACTCTGCCCCTGTTCCACCCCATCACAGTGTCCCCCGACCCTTGGACTTCTGGGTTGAGATCTCAGTGCCTGATGGGGCAAATTTCATTATCGCAGGTGGTTCTGGGTAAATGTACTCAGTCATTCCTTCCTCCGGGAAAGCAACGGCAGACAATCATTTTGAGCCCGTTTTCCCTGGATTACCCTGGCATACGCCATACCGTGGCAACCCTGGAGCCTGCTTTGCCTTTTGTGCCTGTCACCGTATGTGTACTAGATGCTGCGGACAGAGGCGATTCAGCAGCGCTACACAGTAGCATTCACTTGCTTTTGCATGACAGCAGAGATGGTTATCAGCCATACTGCACCATCTACCACGCCACTATAAACTGGCAAGGTGATGATGGTTAACAGTCCTACTGCACTATACCTTCTGCTGCTGTCATAGGTACCCCTGGCCCAGATCAGCCAGTGGTGCAAAAAACAAAACTGGGAATGACTCCCCAAGTCAATTCCTCCTTTATGGTATCTAAAAATAGAATCAGTCCTGCCTAGAATATGGGGCAACTGTACTAGGGTTGTACTGTATCAGAGAACTAGAGAGCACAGCCGCTCTGTGTCAGATCCCGCAGGAATGATGAGCTGCATACCATTCACAGGGGATGCCCTTGCAACAACCCCACCTGTTGCTTCCCTCCTCCCCCAGCCTTCCTGGGCTACCGTTGTAGTGTCCCCCCATTTGTATGCTGAAGTAATAAAGAATGCAGGAATAAGAAACAGTGACTCGTTAGTGAAATGAAATGAGGGGAAGGCAGCTTCCAGCTGCTATGATAGTCCAGACAGGACATTAAGCAGTGTGGGGGAGAGGAGACCAGCATCCAGCTGCTATAATAGTCCAGGCAGTACAGAATCTTTTCTTTACACATGAAGGGCAGGGGCTGATGGAGCTTAGCCCCCTGTTGCTATGATGAAGACGGTTAGCAGGCCGTCTACTTAGGGGCTGATGATGAGGACGGGTAGCAGTACTACTGCACTACACCATCTGCCACAAGGCTGACGATGAGGACAGGTACCAGTCATATTGCACCATGAGGCGGGGGTGGGGAGAGAGGATGCTACAGTACAGTGCCGCAGCATTGTGTCTACCAGCAGCATTCAGTACACATAGGGTGACATTTAAAAGACTCAAGAGACGAGTTTTTTTCCTTTTCCTTCTGAGGGTGGGGGAGATGGGTACATTGACGAGCTTTGCCCTGAACCGCCGCGGACAATGTGTTTGACCGTACAGGTATTGGGAGCTCAGCCAAGAATGCAAATGCTTTTCGGAGACAGCAAGAACTGTGGGATAGCTGGAGTCCTCAGTCCCCCCTCCCTCCCTCCATGAGCGTCCATTTGATTCTTTGGCTTTCCATTACGCTTGTCACGCAGTAGCGTGCTGAGTCTCTGCTACGCCGTCTGTCTGGAGATTTTTAAAAAATACTTTGGACCAGGCGTAACATTACAGTAATTCCCCTAATTAGACGCAGGAGTCGCTGAACGAGATCACCATGAGGAGGGTCACTCAAGGAGATAGAGAGCGCATGCTGCGTGAAAGCCAGCACAAACCAGGGGCCTATGCTGCCATGCTCCGGGAGGCAATGCTCCCAGAGTACCTGAGGATAGCCTGGCATGGAAAAGTGTGCTACCACAGAGCACCCAATAAGGCAGCTCTCCCCAGGAACCTCCTGTGGAGGCTTTTCAATTTCCTCCTTGAGAGCTTCATGGAGATCTCCCAGGATGATTTCTGTTCTATCCCCATATATATAGACCTCCTTTTCACATACTTCAGATTCCTGTTACATTAAGAATAAAAGTTTACATGTTTCAAACACTTACCGACTGATCCTTCCCCTGATTCAGGGTCCGGGTTAACGGCTGGGGAGGGTTGGTAGGGGATCTCCGTGAGGGTGATGAAGAGATCCTGGCTGTCGGGGACACCAGCGTTGTAAGCGCTGTCGACTGTCTCCTCCTCATCATCTCCTTCCTCATCTTCCCCGTCCGCGAACATCGCCGAGGAACTGGCCGTTGACACTATCCCATCGTCAGAGTCCATGGTCACTGGTGGGACAGTGGTGGCAGTCTCCGGAGCGTCCGTTTGCCGCTTTGGTCTTCTGGTAGCCTTGTCTCATGTCCTTGATTTTCATGCGGCACTGCGTTGCATCCCGGCTGTATCCTCTGTCTCTCATGGCTTTGGAGACCTTCTCGTAGGTCTTTGCATTCCATTTTTTGGAGCGCAGCTCCAAAAGCACAGACTCCTCGCCCCACACACCGATCAGATCCAAGACTTCCCGGTCAGTCCATGCTGGGGCCCTCTTTCTATTCTGAGATTGCCTGGACTCCTCTGCTGGAGATCTCTGCATCGTTGCTGGTGCTGCTGAGCTCACCCCGATGTCCAACCAGTACATGAGATTCAAAGTGGCCAGACAGGAAAAGGAATTCAATTTTTCCTGGGGCATTTCCTGTGTGGCTGGTCAGAGCATCCAAGCTCGGACTGCTGTCCAGAGGGTCAACAGAGTGGTGCACTGTGGGATAGCTCCCGGAGCTACTAAGTTCGATTTCCGTCCACACATAGCCTAATTCGACATAGCAATGTCGAATTTAGCGCTACTCCCCTCATCGGGGAGGAGTACAGAATTCGAACTAAAGAGCCCTCTATGTCGACTTAAATGGCATCCTGGTGTGGACGGGTGCACGGTTAATTCGAATTAACGCTGCTAAATTCGAATTAAAGTCCTAGTGTAGACCAGGCCAGAGAAATAAGGAAGGTCTCCCCCCAACAGTGATGTCACCTCCCCTGCTCCATAGAACAGCTTCACTCCACATGGGAGTTTCACTCTGAGCAAGGCAGCAATTTATACATTGAAACAACTGGAGATTCTCATTCCACTTCACTCTTGTTATTATTAATGTAAGCAGAGTCAGGATGAGCTCTACCCTGACATCTGGTGGTAAATTATGGGGAGTGTGGAAAGGAATTTCAGGTTCATTGCATTGGCATTTCAGTTATTTGCATTGGCACTCCCACCCCACTTAGCATAGTTTACAGCAGCCTGGGATGGTTATTTTGACAGCTTTGGGATCCCCAATTTCTTTGTTATTGGGGCAGGAGGAATAAAGTGGTGTCACCCTGATTATGTGAATGAGGAACTATGAGACTGCTTTATGACAAAGAGTCTTACCATGAATTAAGTAGCACTTGCTAGACAAGGGACATGGGTGCCAAAACCCAGTGAAAAGAGAGAGGATGGAGACTGGTGTATGTACCTTATGGTATGGGCCCTTTTGGAGGCCTGAAATATCTATTGCACATCCTCCTCTCTCTGCTGTTAAAAAGTAGAGCTAATTTTGATTCCATTAGGAGTCCATCTAGAGACTGCTGACCTGAATTCACATTGGGCCAATAGTACACCAGCACTGGGGCTCCCCTGCTACATGATGAGATCACTAAAAGAGCTAAGTTTACTGATCTGAGATCACTGAGTGCTGTGTTAACTAGTGGGGGAGTCTGAAGATCTATCACTAAGGGGTTGGCAGAGCGGAGCAGTTTGCAGCATGTTGGAGCAGCCCATGGAACAGTGAGCGGAGTGGAGCGGTTTGTGGGGATGGCTGGAGTGGCTCACGGGTCGGCTGGAGGAGTGGCACAGTTGGTGGAGTGGAGCTGGTCGTGGGGAAGGCTGCAGCAGAACTCCATGGAGAGGCGGAGCAGTTGGCCCTGGCCCAGGTAAGGTGCCCCTTAACACCCTGTGTGTGCCCCCCCCCCATTTCCACCTATGCTGGGGGGGGGTAAAACTCTGCAGATAAACTTTTTTAACTCTGGGGTGGCACTTACCAGAGACTTCCGGGTTGTTGGACTCTGGGGTGATTGGACTTAAGACCCTAAGGGGGAAAGGACATTGCCAAATGTACTTGGATGTGGGTTTTTGTTGCTTATGGTTTGTGTATAATCCTGTTTGTGGTGTTTCTTCAATGTAATGCCGCATTGTTTCCCTCCTTTATTAAAAGGATTTTGCTACACTCAGATTCCGTGCTTGCGAGTGGGGAAGTATTGCCTCCTAGAGGCACCCGGGGGGGGGGTGGTATGTAATTGTCCCAGGTCACTGGGTAGGGGCTCGAGCCGGTTTTGCATTGTGTTATAGAAACGGAACCCCTGGATACTGAACCCGGTCCTTGTTGCTGCCAACTCAGAGGGGCAGAAGGGTTGCATTAATAATAAATCAAACATTCATGAGGAACCCTGCACTAACAATCAAGTGCGACCCCAGCCCCAGCACTCACAAGCAACCCTACAATAACTAAGCAGAAGTGATTCCCAGAGCTCACAAAAAGACTCACTGATAACAAACCAGTATGCCTGCAGTCCCAATTTATGAGTAGCCTCAGTACTTATTGACAACCTTAGAATAGCAATCCCACATGGAAAGTGTCCCAGTGCTCATGGATGAACGTACAAAAATAAATCAAAATGCAACCCCATCAGTCACAAACCTTGAAATAAACCCTCTGTGAATAGTCCTGGCCCTTGCAAACAACCCTTCAGCAACAAACTTGTGTTCTCACAAGTAGAGCTGGTCGAAAATTCTGGACGAATAGTTTACTCACTGAAAAATGAAGGTTTGGCCAGTACAAAACTATTCACGAATTTGACCGGATTAGTTTCCATTGGACAAAGGTTTTAAATACTTTGTTCAGACTGTTTCAGAAGTGTTTGTTTGACCCATATGTACCAGCTAACAATTTGCTATTCCTTGGGCCAAAGAGCACAAGAACAACTCTCCAGCCTGGGGATTAAGGCACTAGGGAGGTAGGAAACACTGACTCAAATCTTCTCTCTTCCTTATTCAGAGGACTGATTTGAATCCATAGCTCCTACCGTGCAGCTGAGCCCCTCAATCCCCAGTTTATAGAGGCATTTTTCATTCACTCGGTTTATGGCCATATTAATACTTAAGTAGTTATGTAAAGTACCTCCACAGGAGAGCAGCGCACCCCAGAATGGCCTGTGCTCTGGGGGTGAGGATGCTCATGCTGAGTTCAAGACTCTGCTCCAAAGTGGGGTTCCAAATGTGGGTCTCCCACATCCCAGGCAAGTTCTCTCACCCCCAGAGAAAGGTTAACAGGGGCAGGCACTGTTAGGAAGCTGCCCTGAGTTAAAAGTTTTCTACGACTTAAAACAGACTTTCCTGATTTATTAACAAATTCCCAAAGCGTTCTGAACCGACCGCAATACCTGCTCTGAGTTTTCAGTTTGCTACCGGCCTGAAACATCAACTTTTCACCCAACTCCACCCACAAGTGACCTGCAATAACACACAGATGCAGAACCTGTAAACCCAGCACCAACATCTGTAAAATACACCCATCAAAAACAGCTGAAACCCCAGACACTGACCCTGGGCCAGTCACTCAGCTCTGGGATGTGCCCTGCAGCCTCAGGGTGGAGGGTCACCTCTTCTGAAGGCAGCGTGGGGTGTGGATGGAGGTGTCTCTGCTGTATGACTCCCCCACTGGGCTCTGTCTCTCAGGGTCCCACCATATCCCATGTGACACGAGGGATCTCCTGATACGGCTCCTCCCTGTAACAGAATCCCTGCCCCACGATGGAGGAAGCCGGGAAAGACGGGAGCATAAATTATGCCCTAAGAAGCAGGGTTATGTGTGTGGGGGGGAGACCCCTGGGGTCAAACCTGGGGACAAAACGGGCTACTCCCCCGTTCTTTCCTGCTCCTCTCCCCTCCCCTCATCCTGTTTCCATCACCTGTTCTCCTCCCCCATCTCCACCCCTTTCCTTCGCCTCCCCATTTCTGCCCTCCCTTCCCTCTGCCCAATCCCCCTCTGTTATATCATTGGGGGCAGCTGGTTTAGGAAGAAATCACTTGAGGCCAGAGAGCAGACAGCTAACAAAGCTACCATTTATTTACAGACACGGAGCTCATCTGACCAGCTCAAGCTAGCTGGGCTATCGCGTAATAATCTAACTCAGTTGCCATAGGAACACAAACCATGACAACCAAATACACAACATATTCTCCCCCTCTTAATAAGAACATCCCCTAAATAAAACACACACTAGACTAGAGAAGGAGGGTAGACTGCCTCCATTCCCAGCTAAACCATGGGGATTATTTTGCCCCATAACCATGGGTTCGCCCTAGCTAAAGATCCAGCCGATGAGGAGGCCTTCTGTCTCTAGGTGGATTACGGTGAACTTCTGGTGGTGTTGCACCCGAAAGTACCGTGGGCTCAGGGTCCGCAGCACGAACAGGTGAGGAGGTGGTATCAGCTCATGCTGGGCAAAGGGGTATCTCAGCTGCCGGCAGTAATAGAGGAGAACAGTCAGGAACAGGTGATTCATGATTTGGCGTCTCACCAGAAGACGCGAAGTCAGACCACTCAACTGCAGCTGTGTCCTGAGGACTGGCATGACCTGGCAACAGCTGATCTACATGTCGCTGCCAGGTAAGATTCTCTGCAGTCCAGACTGTGTAGGAAACAGGTCCTGTTTGAGTGATGACTGTGGCTGGGACCCATTTAGCTCCGGAAGTATAATTCCGAGCCAAAACTGGCTGTCCTGAGTTAAAGGTTCGGTCTTTTGCTCTGATGACTTGATTTTGCTGCTGATGTTGCATAATTTTTCGGGGTTCAGAAGGTTTCAGCAGATCAAAGCAAGTGTGCAGCTGTCGTCCCATCATTAGAAAGGCCGGGGATGCCTTGGTCGTAGCATGAGGTATGTTTCTGTAGGAAAGTAAGAAGGTATCCAGACACTTTTGAATGGAGTGTTGTCCCCTTGCTGATTTCAAAGCGTGTTGCATTCTCTGCACAAATCTTTCAGCTAATCCATTGGTGGATGGATGATATGGTGCTGATGTGATGTGGTGTATCCCATTTGCCTTCATAAAATTTTGAAACTCCTGAGAGACGAACTGCGGTCCGTTGTCGCTCACAAGTTGTTCTGGCAGACCGAAATGACTAAAGAGTCCTCGTAGTTTTTGGATAGTACTCTCTGCAGAAGTGGACTGCATTATAGAGACTTCTGGCCATTTAGAATGGGCATCTACCGCCACCAAGAACATGCTTCCTTCAAGGGGGCCAGCGAAGTCAATGTGAATACGTTGCCACGGGTTTTCAGGCCAGTCCCATGGGTGTAGGGGTGCCCACTGGGGTGCATTCCTCAAACCCTGACATGACATACAAGCTTTTGCCTTCTCTTCAATAGCACTGTCCAATCCAGGCCACCAAAAATAGCTTCGTGAAATTTCCTTCATGCGCACTATTCCACAGTGACCGGAATGGAGCTATTCTAACATCTGCGATCTCAGTGGTAGTGGAATAATGACACGTCTCCCCCACAACAAACAACTAGATTGGACCGATAACTCCATCCTCCTGGACATGTAGGTAACAACGTCGGATGAGACCGGAGAGGTTTGTTGAGATTTTCCATGCATCACCAGGTCCATAACTTGGGAAAATACTGGGTCAATGTGAGTTGCCTTCTTTATCTGAGTAGCAGTGATGGGTGTGTTCTCTACTTGTTCAAAGCAGAAGATTTCCTTTTGGGCACTATCTTGATGTTTGACCGGCAAAGGCAACCTTGAGAGGCCATCTGCATTGCCGTGCAGAGTGGATTTCCGATATTTGATTTCATATACGTGCGCTGAAAGTAACAATGCCCACCGTTGCATACGACTAGCAGCTAATGGGGAATGCCTGTGTAGGGTCCAAAAATTGACGTCAGAGGTCGATGGTCTGTGAGAAGAGTAAAGTTTCGTCCAAACAGGTACTGATGAAACTTCCAAATTCCAAAAACAATTCCTAATGCCTCACATTCGATTTGGGCGTAGTTAGTTTCTGCTTTGCTTAGAGTGCGTGAAGCAAAAGCAATAGGTCTCTCTTCTCCTGAAGGCATAATGTGTGACACAACTGCTCCCACTCCATAAGGGGAGGCATCGCAGGCCAATTGTAGGGGTAAGGATGGATCAAAGTGCGTTAGAACTTCAGAATTTAGCAATGCATCCTTAGCTTTATTAAATACATCATCACAGGCTTCAGTCCACTTCCAGGCCTTGTTCTGCCCAAGAAGCTTGGGAAGTGGTTTTAGCAGTGTGGCTGACTGTGAGATGAACTTTCCATAATAGTTCAGGAGTCCTAGAAATGAGCGCAGCTGGCTTACATTTCGAGGTGTGGGAGCCTCCACAATAGCTTTAACTTTTGCAGGGGCCTTATGAAGACCCGCAGCATCAATGATGTGTCCCAAATATTCAACAGAGGGCTGGAAGAATTCACACTTGTCTTTGCGAACTTGTAGGCCATACTCTTCCAGTCTTTGTAGGGTAGCCTCTAAATTCTTTAAATGATCATCTTCATTCCTTCCAGTGACCAGGATATCATCCATATAGCACTGAACTCCTGACAAGCCACACAAGATCTGGTCCATAGCCCTCTGGAACAGGGCGGGAGCAGATTTTATTCCGAAGGGTAGGTGACAGTATCGATAAAGCCCCTTATGAGTCACAATAGTCAACAGTTCTTGGGACTTTTCATGGACATGCATCTGTAAATATGCTTGACTCAGATCAATCTTACTGAACTTTTATCCCCCAGCCAGGCCTGTGAAGAGGTCATCGATGCGGGGAGGCGGGTATTGCTCTGCATACAACACTGGGTTGACAATGACTTTAAAGTACCGCAAATCCGGAGAGAGCCATCTTTCTTCTCTATTGGAACGATAGGAGTGGCCATAGGCTATGGGTAACTGGTATTAGGACTTCATTGGTGACCAGGCGCTCCAGGTTCGCTTCAACTTTTGGCCTGATGGCATATGGCACAGTTCGGGCTTTCAGATATTTTGGTGGACTGTCAGGTTTAATGTTCAATGTCACAGTGATTCCCTTCATACTTCCCAAATCATCTCCAAAAACAGCAGCATGTTTCCTTAGTATAGGGTTTAGACTGGTTTCTTCTTTAGTCATCCGGTGCACTTCTGCCCAGTTCAGCTGAATCTTCCCAAGCCAAGACCTACCCATTAAGGCTGGGTAGTTACCTCTCACCACAAACAGTGGCAATTTAGCCACCTGTCCATTGAGCTCCACCTTAACATCAATAGTGCCCAACATGGGCACAGCTTCTCCCGTATATGTCTTCAGAACAGTTTTTGTTGCCTTAAGCGGAAGATGCTGTAGCTCTTCTTTATACACAGTCTCGGAGACCAGCGAGACGGCTGCACCAGTGTCCAGTTCCATGCATATAGGTTTGCCATCCAACAACAGGGTTACCCAGTATTCATGTGAGCCCACCGCCAAAGACAAAACATGCAGTGGCACTTCCTCTTGCAATGAGGTGTCACCTTGATCATCCTGGGTCTGCTCTAGGGTATGCAGGGTTCCTCTTTTTGTCGGCCAGACCACAGGTCTTTTTTTCTTTTGTTTACAGGCACACTCAATGTGTCTCTTTTTGCCACAGTGTTGACACACCAGGTCCTTACACCAGCATTATGATGCCTGGTGACCCGGCTTACCACAGCGGTAACATTCTTGACTCTGCACAGTTTTGTGGCTCAGTTCTTGTGACACTTTTTGCACCCTAGGGGATGCACCGATGTATTGCGCCTCTCTTGTAGCCAGTTCCATGGAGACAGCAATATCAACAGCCTTCTGTAATGTAAGCTGAGCCTCTGTCAGTAGGCGCTTCCGTATAGCTTCACTGCAGAGGCCACACACTAACATGTCACGCAGGGCATCATTTAACATCTCTTTAAATTCACAGTGTTCTGCTAGCTTTTTTAAAATGGCTACAAATTGTACAACTGTTTCATCTTCCTTTTGGTCTCTTTTGTGGAACCTATATCTTTCAGCAATTACCAGTGGTTTTGGGGAGAAATGAGACCCCAGGATTTCCACAATGTCACTGTAAGATTTAGTCTCAGGCTTAACAGGGTGTAGTAAGCTGCGTAGCAAGGAGTAGGTTTTAGCCCCTACAACACTCTCTGGCCTGGGCTGTGCAGATGCTCTGACTAGATGGTCTCATTGGTCCCTTCTGGCCTTTAAATGTGCGACTATGAAAGTAAACTGCCCTGGAAACCTCATGAGAACAGACTAACTGGAGAGAGAGTGAGAATGAAGCGGGTTAACGTGTGAGGACAAAAATAACACTGTGAGTGGATTATTCAATCCCACATAACAGCATGTGACACCCACCCACCCTGCTGGGCTGCTAGCTTGTGGTCAAGTCGGGGAGAGCTCACTGCTGGGTGGGGGAAGAGGTGTCTGCAGGGGAGTCTCTGCAGATGCTCAGGGTGCTGTCGGCTCGTGCTGTGGTTTCCTCCCTGCGCGGCCGCACACAGTAGCTGGACTGTGTGTGCAGAGTGTTGCTGAGTAGCAGCCAGTCGCTCTCTAGTCCTCCAGTATCTGGCTCCATCAATATCCCCTGCAGGGCGGGGAGAAGGGTCTAATTCTACCGTGGCAGCCCTGGGGTTTCGGCCAGGAGAGGGAGACAGGATCTAGCCCAGAAGCATCAGGTGGTGGGACTGTCTGTGAGATTAATTAAATCCCCTGGGGCAGATTTCCCAGCTTGTGTCTCTGACATTTTCCCTGTTTCCCAGCCCCGTCCCATCCAGGCTCTTCCCCCTTTGGGTGAAATAGCCCAGGGTCATTGGCCTTCTAGGCAGGTACCAGGTTGGTCATTGTCATGCAGACTTTTGGGAGGGTTGGGGGCTGGGAGGAGGAAGGATGATCTCGTGGCCACGGCAGTGCACTGGCACTCAAGAGCCCTGGGTTCAACCCTTGACTCAGCTACCGACTCCTCTGTGGCCTGGGCTCAGTCACTTAGTCTCTCTCTGTGCCGCAGTCTCCCCTTCTGTGAAATGAGGATGGACTTCAGGAGTGTCTGAGGATAAACCCATTAGTGATTGTGAGGGGTCAGATACTCTAGTGACAGGGGATGTACAAGGTAATGGAGACCATTGATGCGAAGAGCATTTTATGCCAGGGCTTCTCTCTACACAGTGAATCTTACCTATATAATTAAACCACTATTGCTTTGCTGCTGTAACTCCCACAGCGACACTCTTATTGTGGAATCAGAGTCTTTGTCAGGTTCATTCACAGATTCTAAAGCCAGAATGGCCCACTGTGATCCCATAGTCTGGCCTCCTGTATAACACAGGCCAGAGAACTGCCCCCAAATAATCCCTGTTTGAACTGGAGCTTCTCTTTGAGAAAAAACATCCACCCTTTATTTAAAAATTGCCTGTAATGCAGAATCCACCACAGGACTTGGTAAGTCTTTTCCCATGGTTAATTATCCTCACAGTTATTGTGCTGTATTCCCAACATCATAGAATCATAGACTCTCAGGGTTGGAAGGGACCTCAGGAGATCATCTAGTCCAACCCCCTGCTCAGAGCAGGACCAATTCCCAACTAAGTCATCCCAGCCAGGGCTTTGTCATCCTGACTTTAAAAACCTCTAAGGAAGGAGATTCCACCATCTCCCTAGGTAACCCATTCCAGTGCTTCACCACCCTCCTAGGGAAAAAGGTTTTCCTCATATCCAACCTAAACCTCCCTCACTGCAATGTTTGGCTTATCGTTAATATTGCTTTCAAAACAAGATAAAATAATCCAGAAAAAAGGCTCTTATGCCAGACCCAGGTGTGCACAGGGACTTACACTGGTGTAACTGAAGTGGTATAAATTCACCCCTTCATTGATACCAGATAACTTCCCATGAACTGCTATAGCGCAGTGGTTCTCAAACGTTTGTACTGGTGACCCCTTTCACAAGTCTCTGAGTGTGACCCCCCCCTTTAAAAGTTAAAAACACTTTGTAATGTATTTAACGCCATTATAAATGCTGGATGCAAAGCTGGGTTTGGGGCGGAGGCTGACGGCTCACGACCCTCCATGTAATCACCTCGTGACTCCCTGAGGGGCCCTAACCCCTAGTTTGAGAACCCCTGCAATAGCAGCAGGGGTTGTGTTTCAGGGGCAGGTGCTGGGTCGAGTCCATCTGCTTTGGGAACATGTCAGGGTGCCCACAGCTTTCACACAGCTGCCTCTACTGCCTCAGCAGGAAATGATCAATGTTCACCCTGCAGGGAAGGTTGGGGCAGCTGAGAACTGGACTGGCCTCTCTGCGTCCGCGCAGTGTGGTTGTGCCAGAGGAGCTTTATCACAAAAGGCCCCACCACAGCTGGCACTGATCACCCTTGATTGCAGTCTCAGCCACGGGACAAGGATAGACTGGGCCATAGGGACTTATCCCCTCACACCCCTACAGCTGGTATCACACACAGATTCGGCATCATTGGCACAAGCACTTCTAGCCAAACCTTCCAAAAGGGCCACTGATTTTGGGAGCCAAGCACAGCTTGTGGGGTGACAGAGAGACTGCACTGAGCCCCACCTGCTGGAAATCGGCCCCTTGACAGTGTCTTAAATCAGGGCCCAAAAATCACTAACCATTTTTGAAACTCTTGGTGTCTGTGCTTAACGATGATATGAACCAAGCACGGTATTTAACAATAATATTGTATCTATCTATCCCCATATACATTCTCTGTCTATCTCTCTGTCTCTCTATCCATCAATCTATCTATAAGTCTCTCTCTCTATCGCAGGCTCTGTGCCCCTGATTCCTTTCAAGTGACTGTTACAGCACTAGCATAGAGAGGAGCCCTGGTCTTTTCTTCTCTGTGTGCTGGTCTATCAGCAGGGTCAGCAGACTCCTCAGCACCCCAGAATGGGAAGCAGGGGCAGTCAGGACAGAGCCTGCAGAAGTGGCTGGAGCTGGATGTGGAGGATGGGGTACGTGGAGACTAAGCAGGTGGGGAAGCCAGGGCAGTCCCATGTTCAGTGTTCTCAGGGGGTGAATTCACCCCTGTGCAGAGTGTCCAGCACAAGACCCAGACCCCATTTATGGCCCCTTAAGACCAGATGGTGAATTTGCCTCTAGGGGACCTGGGTCCTTCTCACCAGGGACTGGAGGGTGGAGGGAAAAGATTCAGGCTCATCCAACATCCCAGCTCCCCCCCCCACCCCAGTCACCCAGTGACCTTTCACCCCAGCCCAGCTGTGACTTTAGCCAGGGGCTGTCTCGGTCCCCAGGCAGTGAGAAGGGACGGGAGGCGTTTTCTCAGTGATATGTTTAGACTCAAATAAGCAAACCAGGCCCCTTCGGTTCTCAATCTTGCAGCCCTAAATAGAGACGCTGTGGCCGGAGCACGGAAGGTGGGTGGTGCGGGGCAGGAAACTGGGAGCGATGATGACTATCAGACCCAGGAAAGAGAAACAGTAGGTCAGAGAGAGGCTGCAGTGTCTCTGCTGCCTGAGCCCTGCAGATCCCAGGGGCCTGTGAGCAGGGAGAGGGGCTGGCTGGAGTATCCAATGCGGGGAAGCAGACAGGGCAGATCGGAGCAGAGAGAGAGACCAGAGCTTCCCTTCTGCTGAAGTCAGACACAGCAGAGGGGGCAGGTGGGAGAAGGGAGTGAATGTGGATTGTCCCCTCCCTACCCTGGCAGTAACAGAAGCTGCTGGGCTGTTTCCATCCTGATCGGTTCTCACCAGTACCCTGATGATCCTGTCTCTGTGCCTCTTGCTGCCCGGTGAGTATGTGGGAATCCTGTGCTAATTCATTGCAGGTTGGGGGAAAGAAAACTGAGAGCAGCCCCTGGCCCAGACTGTCGGCAAATCCTATTTAGTAGGAGAGAAATGGGAACCAGTGTAAACACTGAGTGTGAGAGCTACTGGGCCAGATCCCCAGTTGGTGTAAATCAGTGTAGCTGCGTTGGAGTCAATGCTGGTTTACGCCAGATGAGGATCTGGCCCTATAGAGAGCTGAAGGGAAAGGCAGTTCCCAGCTCAGCCAAGGTCTGTGTGCGTGAGGAACCTGCCATGCCCCAGATCTAATGTCCTGCCTGGTTTGCTTCTTCAGCAACACACAAATCAGGAAGTTTCTCCTACTAAAGGCAGTTTTTGTTCCTGCAGAGGGACCTCAGAAAAGGGGGGATTTTATCTCCAGCACTAACCACACGGCACCTTTCTGTTCCCAGCGCTGAGTCCCAGCAGCCAAGGGATCTGCTCAGCTCCCGGTGAGTCCATCTGTCTGTCTGTCTGTCCCCAATCTAACCATGGCATTTATCCCTCCCTGTCCAGCCACCACCCATTGGGCTGCTCCCTGCTCACTGTGGTGTCAGCGGAAATGGCTCGGGACGGCAGATGGAGCAGTGTGGGATCTGAACAGGGAGAGCAGATCTCTCGGATGACTCCTCCCTGTCCTGCTACCTCTCAGCTCTGCTCTGACCCGGGGCCAGTGTGACATGTGGGTAAGAGAGTCACATCCACAGCCTGTCCCACCCCTGGGGCACTGGCCCTGGGAAGCAGACAACACCACAGCTCGGACCTTCCAGGGATTTAGCTTCCCACACACTGGCTCCCCTTGCGGCTGCAGGTCTCTCCCCTGGAGCTCACCCCCCATATAAAGTCAGCCTGCACCTCGATCTTAAATGTCAGCAGCACCGTTAATAGTCAGCCCTGGGCAGGCAGGTGGCGCTCGAGAGGGTACGGCCAGAAGGGACAATTATATAACCCAGACTGAGCTCCCGTATGACCTGAGCCGCACCCAGAGACCCTGTGTCCAGCCCAGCAGCAGGTGGTGGAGCCGTTTCTCTGCTGGCTGCCTGGGCACGGCACCAGCAGGGGACACCATTGGGGTGGGGAAGGTCTTGGGCAGATATTGACCTACCCAGTGACAGCAGCAATTCCCCTGGGAATTCACAGCTGGGTCTCATCACCCTGGTGATTCCCAGGAAAGGGAGATCCGGTCCCTGCCTCTGCTCCAGGACCTTCCCTTAGCCTAGGTCTGCTGGAGGGTTGAGGGGCAGGATGGTCACAGGGACAGGGAGGATGTTAGAGCAGACGTGTCGGAGGGGTTAGGAACTGGACACAGCTCCTTGGCTGTCAACTTGTGAGCTCCCGGGTCAGTGACTGGCCTTCACTGCATGGGCTGCGGGGGCAGGCCGAGGTGTTGGCCAGGCCCTAGACAGCCCCCAATGGCCAGGGGCCGCCTCGCTGAGGGGTCGCCTCTCACTCGGCCGCACTGCCCCAGCTGGGGCTGCGGGGTGCCTGCACTGGGGGCTCTTATTCTACGAGAGTGAACAGCACCAGACACTGCAATCCCAGCCCAGCTGAGCCTCCAGGCTCTTCCATAACCCAAATGATCCCGGGGAATAAAGATTCTGGTCACCAGAGAGAGATTGTCCCCCTGTCTGCCCAGCTGGGCTGGAATCAGAGCCTCCATCTGAGACGTGGCACAGACCCACCCACCATTTACCACCTGCCCCACAAACAGTGCTGGGCGCCACCAACACCCCACTGACAGCTCTGACCCATTCCCCTTCCCAGGTGCTCTCGCTGCCCCCACCCTCTACCTGAACCAGACGTCTGCCCGGCCAGGGGACTCCGTGCGGCTCCAGTGCTCTGTGTTCTCCAGGCACCTGCCCACTCGCGTCATCTTCTGCAAGGAGGCAGAGGAGGTTTCGTCCCAGAGAGGTTCAAAGTTGAAGGCCACCTACGACTATGACCATGTGGTGTCCAGGGGCAGCTCTGGGAATTACACCTGTGGGTACGAGATCAAGGACAGTAACAACCAGATGACCAGATCCCAGCTCAGCCCTGCCCAGTGCCTCAGCATCACCGGTAAGTGTGTGTGTGTCTGTGTCTATGTCCCAGCTCAGCCCTGCCGAGCAACTCAGCATCACACCAAATAGGGGGGTGAATGGCAGAGCGAGAACAACAATTCAATAACAAACCCCTGAAAATCCAAATGCTGAAATTCATCAAAATCTGAAACAAAACAGCTCTGTTCAAAATCTGACACAGGGAACCCCGCCCCCCATTTTTACCCATCTCAACTCAGACGGCCCAAAACTGACAGGTACGAGATGGGGACGTCATAGAAATGTCGGGCTGGAAGGGACCTCAAGTTGTCATCAAATCCAGCCCCCTGCACTGAGGCAGGACCAAGTAAACCTGGACCATCCCTGATAGGAGTTTGTCCAATATGTTTTATAAACCTCCAATAACAGGGATTCCACAACCTCCTTTGGAAGCCTATTCCAGGGCTTCACTAGCCCTATAGGTAGAAAGCTTTTCCTACTGTCTAACCTAACCCTCCCTTGCTGCAGATTAAGGCCATTACTGCTTGTCCTACCTTCAGTGGGACTGAGAACAATTGATCCCCATCCTCTTTATAACAGCCATGAGTATATTTGGAGACTGTTATCAGGTTCCCCCTCAGGCTTCTTTTCTCAAGCCTAAATATGCCCAGTGCTTTAACCTTTTCTCCTAGGTCAGGTTTTCTAAACCTTTCATCATTTTTGTTGCTCTTCTCTGGACTCTCTCCAATTTGTCCACAACTTTCCTAAAGTGTCACACCCAGAACTGGACCCTGTACTGCAGTTGAGGCCTCACCAGTGCCGAGCAGAGCAGAACAATGACCTCCCGTGTCTTACATACAACGTTAGCCCTTTTCACACTTACCTCGCACTGCTGACTCAGATTCAGTGTGTGACCCACTCGAACTCCAGGCCCCTTTCAGCAGCACGGCCACTAGCCAGGTATTGCCCATGG
>RQSS01116290.1:0-10025 GCA_003846335.1 Cuora mccordi | reverse complement strand
TAGGTTTTGCATAAGCAGTCAGTTCAGGGAATGAGCAGCCCACCTGTACTGGGGGGTTTTAACCAGTATTTCAGAGGCCCTGTCCACACGCTAGGATAAAAGGGGTGTTTTAAGACTGCAAGAGCTAACATGTTTAAAACTCTAGTGTAGATACATGTTGCAAAACAATGCGACCTGTTAGCTGGTCAAGGTGAACCATAGGCTACCCCCAGCTAGCACATGTTAAAATGCAACTTGCCCTGTCTGCATTGGCATGTTAAGACGTGTTAGTTGTCAAATTTTAAACACATCACTTTTATTCAGCATTGCTAGCCCCAAGGATTCAAAAATGCTGAGGCAGGCCTCCAAAAATCATGGGATTAATAATAATACATGGTGGGTTCTTTCTTTGCCTTCTGGTTTTTGAGCCTTTAGCAGTCACATGCAGTCACAGAGGGCTAGAAATTTACTTTTTCTTTTAAAATGAGAGCTGACATTCTGTCATCACTTGACACTGGGAGCTGTAGCTGTAAGAAAGACACTAAATATCAAAAGACTTATGATGTTATCATGCAAGTTGGCAATACTGATAGGCCCAGACAGAGCTACTTTATGTGCTGGTGGGTTAAACAAACTCAGCAATGAGCAGACTTAGCACATACCTCTCACAAATCTGGCCCACGAATGAAGTCTTCACAACAGAGCAGTGGGTTAGGTCATTACCACCATCCCCATTTTACAGATCGGAAAACTGAGGTACGGCAAGTTTATGTTATGTCAGGCCACACTGGGAGTAGGAGGCAGCGCCTGCATTAAAATTTGGGCATGCCCAGTTCCTCCAAAAAGATATACATTCCCAGACTCGCAACACTGAAAACCTTCTAAGCATCCTTTTTATTTGTGCCCTGTGGTTGTATTAGACATTTGTTAAATGCATTAGGACAGGCTATTTACCCAGTTCCACAGTTTTAGAACCTTTCTGCGTCTGGTTTCATAAGAACAAAGAACATAAGAATGGCCCTACTGGGTCAGACCAAAGGTCCATCTAGCCCAGTGTCCTGTCTTCCGACAGTGGCCAGTACCAAGTGCCCCAGAGGGAATGAACAGAAAAAGGAATCAACAAGTGATCCATCCCCTGTCGTCCATTCCCAGCTTCTGGCAAACAGAGACTAGGGACACCATCCCTGCCCATCCTGCCTAATAGCCATTGATGGACCTACCCTCCATGAATGTATCTAGTTCTTTTTGATCCCTGTTATGGTCTTAGCCTTCACAACATCCTCTGGCAAGGAGTTCCACGGGTTGATTATGCACTGTGTGAATAAATACTTCCTTTTATTTGTTTTAAACCTGCTGCCTATTGATTTCATTTGGTGACCCCCGTTATTGTGTTATGAGAAGCAGTAAACAACACTTCCTTATTTACTTTCTCTACACCAGTCATGATTTTACAGACCTCAATCATATCTTCCCTTAGTCATCTCTTTTCCAAGCTGAAAAGTCCCAGTCTTATTAATCTCTCCTCATACAGAAGCCGTTCTATACCCCTAATCATTTTTCTTGCCCTTTTCTGAACCTTTTCTAATTCCAATGTATCTTTTTTGAGATGGGGCAACCACATCGGCACACAGTATTCAAGATGTGGGCCTACCATGGATTTATATAGAGGCAACATGATATTTTCTGTCCTATTATCTATCCCTTTTTTAATTATTCCCAGCATTCTGTTCACTTTTTTGACTGCCCCTGCACATTGAGTGGATGTTTTCAGAGAACTATCCACAATGACTCCAAGATCGTTGGGTTTTTTGAGTGGTAAAAGCTAAAGATTTCCTTGAACCTTTCCTAATAAATCTCTATCTTGGGGTTTTTACAGCTGCCCGTCCCTGTAATATCACAACACCTTCAGCAGGGAAACAGTGATGGGAATAACAAGCTCCCTAGTGGACTTAATGGGGTCTTTTCCCTTTTTGGGGTACAGAAACTCTACTTAGGGACAAGGTTATTTTTCTGTTCAGTTGAATAGTTGCGTTATGCATTTGTTTGGGGTCTTTTTGTTTTTAGTTGTTTAAATCTCAGTGAACGCCGGTGAAGTTACAAGGACTTACACCTTGTTGTAAGGTGGACTTACCCCACTGTAACACGCAGTGGTGTGAGTAACAAGATACCCTATCCCCTAGGCAGTGGAGGGTCATTTCTTTCTACCATTAGTGGCATCTTCAAACTACAACCAGGTTTTCTTGTTACAGCTGTTAGCTAGGGGAAAAAAGTCCCCCTAGCAATAGAGGCAGAGAAGGTGGGGACTTTCCCTTAGCCACGAGAAAGCGCTTATCACATGCCTTGCTGTGGGCCCTGGATCCTGTACAAACCCATACACAGGAAGCAGGGTCAGACTCAGGAGCGTGAGCAGTGCCTTTGAACTCCTCGGTCCCACACCCGTGGGTGCAGGGCAGTTACACAGTACATGATGTAGGGCTGCAGGGAGGGGCGCCCTTGGGTGCTTCCATCGCTACTGTGCAGGAAATGGGAATTCCCCTCTGCCCCCCATAACAGCCCACCGGGGAGAGAGGGGCGCACCCCGAATTGGCAGGGGGGAGGAGGAGGAGGGAGCGGTGAAGTCCCCGACTGGGATCAGGAAAGCGGAAACCTCAAGGCGAGGGGAGGGAGGAAACATCTCCTGAAGCCCAGCGGCAGGCGGGCCCGCCCCGCTCCCTCCAGCAGCGATCGCGTGGAGCGGCACCGGCTGCAGGGCTGAGCCCGGGGATCTCCCAGCCCCAGCGGCGAGAAGGTAACGGGGGCTGCGCGGGGGCACCGGGCTGGGGCAGCGCTTTAACCAGCAGTGCCCGGGACAGCCGAGCCTGCGCGGCAGGAGCTGAGAGCGGCCGGGGCTGCTACGCCCCTGCCCCGGGAGGGCTGGAGCGCGTGTCTGGGGGCAGCTGGGGGACCCGGCGCCAGACCGAGTGTGGCCGGATGGACGCCGCCCCCGCATCCTCCCAGCCGCGGGATCCCCCCCGCTACAGGCTGCAGTTCTGCGTGCGGAGCTCAGGGCCTGAGCTAGGCGGCAGCTTGTACCACGCGGCCAAACTCTCCGACTCCAGCTGCTGCTGCTGGGAAGAGCCAAATCCACGGGGGGGAGGGGGGGGTTGTGATGCCTACGGAGTTGCTTGTTTAACCCCGGCCGCTCGCGCTACTTTATCAGCTGATCTCAAACTGCCTCTTCGCATCCACTCCCTTAACTCCGGAAATCAATTCCCGCACTCCAACCAGTTAAACACAGCGCAGCCACCTCCCTGCCTGGAGCAACAGCAGCAGATGCAATCCACACTCTCGATCCCCGCTCAAACCACACCCCAAACATAAACTGTGCAACATCCACTTTTATGCTTTAATGTGTTGTTAAGAACCACAGGTCTACAACTCTCCAGGCTGTTCCCACTCAGCATTTCTCTGCTGTTTACAATTCGTCTGGAGGCAAGTCCCAGAGGCCACCATAACTGAACAACACTAGGCAAAAAATCATCCCAAAAATCTATTTTAATAATCCGTGCTGGATTGCAAAAGCTTTTCTTACACTAGTGTCACAGCATTCTTTGCTGGATTCTTTGCTGCTTCTACAGCATTCTTCGACATACAGACTCTGAATTGTTAAACACATGAAAACCTGACACAAATCATGCAGATAAAGAGTTGCAAAAACTGTAGTTAAAAACAAAAAAAATCAAATTGCAACAGAAGCTGCTATGCTATACTCACGATTCCCTCTCAGAAAACTGAACCAAATTCATGGCAAAGTAAATTCAGAATAAAATCCTGACTAGTGAAGTCAGCGGCAAAACTCACATTCACTTCAGTGGGCCCAGGGTTTCACCAAGATTGCGTAATATCACTGCTAAAGCACAAAGACTAACGGAAAATCTTAAGTGGCAACACATAATAGACACAAAACCACCACCACAAAAAATATGAGTGAAAAGAAATCTTGTACCATCTTTTAAAAAGTGTTTTCCCCCTTTCAAAACTGTTGGAGAGAGCTTACAATTGAGTTAATTACAGAGATTATTAAACATTAAATCTGAATAAGTAGCTTCAAAAGTCACAAACGTTCTTAATATCTCACCATAGCCATGTCTTCTAAACAATTTCTTAAACCTCCACTGAAAGAGTGACAACTTTTGGCAACAGCCAAAACCCAGCAGTAAAATGTAAGCCTCCAAGAATGTGTATTTTGGAGCCAATCTCCCCACACACACGACAATGTATTCTACACAGCCGCTCCCCTAAACCAATGAGGTCTTACACCAAGGGACAGACTCACTGTCACCAACCTCGCAAATGAGAACCCCATTCCTGCAAACTCTGACACGATTAACTTTAAGCACATAAATCAGGGGTTCTCAAACGGTGGGTCGTGACCCCTCTGGGGGTTGCAAGATTATTAAGTGGGGGTTATGAGCTGCCAGCCTCCACCTCCAAACCCCGTTTGCCTCTAACATTTATAATAGTGTTAAATATAAAAAATGTGTTTTTAATTTATAAACACTCAGAGATTTGCTGTGTGTAAGGGGTCACCACTACAAAAGTCTGAGAACCACTGACATAAGTAATCCCATTGATTTCCGTGGGGTTAAGTGAAGGCCATGCATAGCCCCATTGAAATCAGTGGGATTACTTATGCTTAGTTAAGCAAATAACATTTAAGAACTTGCAGAATCAGGGCTTAGATCGCAAATGTCTTGTCAGACTGACACACACACACACACGGCATTACATATTTCGGGGAGGCAGCTACAATGCAACGTTTCTCCCAGTTCACAACTAGACCCATACAACAAAATTCTATACCAGAGAAACAAACCAAAGAAACAGGCAGCCTCTCACAAGAGAATCTCAATATCTCACAATTTAAGCATCAAATTCCAAGCGGACATAGCAAACTGGGATCCTGTCCATGCTTACGGAGCTTGTTGGCACAGCTCTGTTGCCGTAGCAGTGCTACGGTACTTTGGTACTGGAGAAAGTGCCGGTGGTAAGTTTGCACCACCACACGCAGATGACTTATGTTTTTCAGTGTAGAGCCTGGCCCAGAACTGGTTCCAAGCTTTAGCACTGAAACCTTTGACTAAGGAATCCAGAGGCTTCCCTTTACCTGAGGATGAGGGTTTGGCAGCCAAAGATGGCCTATCTTGGAACCACAGCATTTGCCTGCTCCAGTGCCCAGCTCTGAAGAGCCACTTGAGCTAAGGAGATCCCTGGCCTTTGGGAGATAAAACCTTGGCAATCCTCACAATGCTCTGGAGAACAACGCTCCTTTAACAAGTATCAGAGGGGTAGCCGTGTTAGTCTGGTTCTATAGAAGCAGCAAAGAATCCTGTGGCACCTTATAGACTAACAGACGTTTTGCAGCATGAGCTTTCGTGGGTGAATGCTTGCATCCGAAGAAGTGGGTATTCACCCACGAAAGCTCATGCTGCAAAACGTCTGTTAGTCTATAAGGTGCCACAGGATTCTTTGCTGCTTCCTTTAAACAAGCTTTTCTTGTCTTTAAAAGCACCCGCCGTAGTCTGTCAGAGTGGCATCGAGTCAGATCAGTGCTGCCCCACACTTCAGCCATCTTATGATTCAGGGTGTGTTTTCACTGCAGAGCTAACTCGGGCTTTTACTCACATGTTGCCCCAACCCCTGTCCCAGACACATACACAAAATTCTAACCTGAGTTTGGTGGTGCTTTAAACCCAGGCTAGTTGGCCTGGCAAAAGCCTCGGTGCTCACTTCACTAGGTCTGGTAACCCGTCTACTTTGCAGTGAGGATACAGGCTAAGCCACTCCAGTGCTGATAATCCTCCCATGGCTTCACACAATCCCTGCTGTGTGCCCCGCAGGGGAGACAAGTTCTCCCACAACTCACTGGCAAAGAATCATAGAGCAGCTCACCTTCCTGCAGCACAAAGAACCATGGGATATGGCTCCAGAAGTCCTAGTGACTCACACAAGTGAGTGCCCCACCAGGACACAGTGATTTGAGTATAGCTTTCCAGTGTGGCTGATCTCACTCAGTCTAGGCTAAACCAGGTGCTCAGACCCCAGAGCCAGTCACCTGGGTTAACTCTGCAGTGAAGACCTACCCTATTATAAAATTAAAGGTACAAAGGGGCTTGAAGTCTGGTCAAACTAGACTGCAGGAATAAAGAGACACCCACAGAAAGGAAGGAAATGCAGTGATAAGGCCACACCTCTGATATAATCTCATATCACAGTGCCATAAGGGTCATGAGGTTCCCAGTGAGCTTAATTCTGAAAGGGTTCAGCCACCCAAGGACTTCTTACCCATCGGTGGGAACATGAAGAGGCATCCTCAAACAATAACAACGATTTGTAAGACACCAATATATAAATAATCCATCAGTACAAATAGGAATCTCAGTATGACAGTGTTTCCACCAAGAAACAGAGAACTTCAAAGCAATAACAATCAGAACAAATAGGGATCTCAGTATGACAGAGGATGCTTTGCTTTCGCAGAAAAAAGAAAACTCACCCTTCAAAGCAGTAACCACAAACTTAGACAGTATGGAGATGGGTGCAATAGAAAACCCTAAGATAGGATAAACCTTCCAGCAATCTCACACTAACACAGCATTCCTGAAAGTCAATCCCAACCACAGACAGACTCATTTCTGATCTCTGCTCATTAGAGGGAGGTATTCATGGCTTCAACCAGTCATAATTTCACATTATGTTCCTACCTACTTCCGGAGAGGATATAGCAAACCTGTATCTCCACCTATTAAGCAACCCCCTTTTAAATTAATGCTAAAAACAGCACCATGAGGTCCTGGTCTGTGACTGGTGCGGCCACAATATAAATAATAAACAACAAATATTTAGAACTAAACAACACCTTAGTCTGTGCCTTCTCCACTTTGGGAAACCTGCCAAAGTTAAGAAGTGAAGTATCTGAAAAACTGGGTTTATAAAGTATCAGAGGGGGAGCCGTGTTAGTCTGGATCTGTAAAAGCAGCAAGGAGTCCCGTGGCACCTTATAGACTAACAGACGTATTGGAGCATGCTATAAGGTGCCACAGGACTCTTTGCTGGGTTTATAAAGAAAACCTTTCTGCAGCCTCAGCTATAGGTACCACCTTCCACGTAGCTGGAGTTGCGTAGCGTAGGGCGACTTACCGTGGTGGTCTAGTCATCGCCTACGTTGAGTCTGAGGAGACAGAAATATCCGAATCGTTGAATAGAGAACTGGGCTTGAACTGAGGTTTCAATTTGAGCGAGGGGAATTATGAAATGACACTTACATGATGAAAAATTGCTCACTGAGCCTGCCTCCATGCGCCTGGGGAATTTCCTGAAACGCCAGAAGCAGGAGATTAATAAACGTAACACCCAAAGCTTAACTGAGACAGTCTAGGGATGGAGCCATACATATACTTATGCATTGCATATGTGCTTGACTTAATGTATGAACAGTCCCACTGAGTGTGACTACTCATGTGCATAAAGTTAAGCGGGTGTTTAAAGGTTTGTAGGATCTGGGGCCAGTGACTTAGGGTATTTTCACCTTTTCTTTCCTGCCAGCCCTACTAAAGATTCCTCCCCTTGCTTACTGGGTGTATGTAAAGGGAACCCACCCAGGGTTGGAGCCTGTACAGCCTAGTGTTTGCAGTGCTTACAGGACCTGCCTCTGAGTTTGCTGTGCACAGGGAAAATTCATGTTGGGACGGGAGGAGAGAGAAGGTGTATTTATGATCAGGGAAGGAAGGAGGACTGGGCATTTAGGGGATCTGGCAGCGGAAGAGCAGAAGGGAGTGTGAAGAAGGAGAGGGAGGTAAACTTGGTAGGAGAGAAATGGAGAAAAAACAGAATTGGGAGGGAAGAAGAGATGGGGGGTGTAGTCAGTCAGGAGCAAGAAAAAACACTGGGCTTGGTTCCCCACTGCCCTGCCACTTGTGTGGTCATTTCTGTCTGAGCAAAGTGGGTGTCAAACAGCACTACAAACGCTTTGGATCGGGCCCTATAAATCCGAATGACTCTTCCCTCAATACCCTGCAACAGACGTCCATAGACAAAGTCCCACGCATTTTCTTTCCACGTTTTCCACAGCCCTAGGAAATGCTATGGCTGAACAATGTCGAGTTGCACCACAAGCCTGGCACACAGACATGGGCACAGAAATATCGGAGACGGACTGGTCTAGAGCACTTGCTGCCATGCCAAAGATGTGGGGAGCTAACGGCAGAGGCCGGGGGTGCGCTGCCCTCCCTCCACCTGCCTTCTGCTCTGCTCCCTCAGCGGAAGCGCTGACAGGGCAGCGGGGGCTTCAAGCAGGTAGGAGTTTCTTGGCTGGTGCCAGTGCTCTTGGGATGGGGGAGGAGGAGGCAGAAAGCCAGTGGTGATTCTCAGCTGTTCTCCTGTCCCTGATTACTGGGGGCTCCTTGAATCGAAGCACTCGGCACTGAGACGCAGAGCTAGGAGGTACCTAGCTAGAAACGTCACTAAACCTGTCTGCACCGCACGGTTATCCGCTCAGCACTGGCTGTTCCCAAAGTCCTGTCCCACAGTGCACTGGGCCTAGTGCATTGTCCCAGACCGTCTCCTCTCTGGTTGCTCCCAAATCCTGCTCAGAAACATTGAGGGGCTCGTTCCGAGGATGATGGAGTCAGCAGCTCCTGCCAGGGCGGCCCGGGGGTGGGGGTGGGGGGGGGGAAGTGGGGCAATTTGCCCCAGGCCCTGCAGGGGCCCCCATGTTTGCATCTGAAGAAGTGGGTATTCACCCACGAAAGCTCATGCTGCAAAACGTCTGTTAGTCTATAAGGTGCCACGGGATTCTTTGCTGCTTCTACAGAACCAGACTAACACGGCTACCCCTCTGATACATGAGAATATAGTATTCTATAGTATTGCAACTTTTTTTTTTATGGAAGGGGCCCCCGAAATTGCTTCGCCCCAGGCCCCCTGAATCCTCTGGGCAGCCCTGGCTCCTGCTGCCTCAACACTTGTCAAGGAACCATGTGTGATGTCACAACATCCAAGGTGAGCTATTTCTGTGCCACTGTGCTCTGGTGAGGCTACGTGACTGAGGTTCGACCAGTCACAAGACAGGGGGGAAATAATATTCATCTGCATAAACAGCACCAAAGAAAACTGGTGCACGAATAGCACTCCAGAAAGCTAAGGAATCTGGTGCAAGCTGGATCACGTAGCTTCTCAGTGTTTGCAGAGGAGGCTTGTTTGGGACAGAAAGAGGTGAGGTGGCTAGGGTTATATCAACCCTGCTTCCAGCTTGCCCCAGGGGGGTGTTTTCAGGGAGCTGGGGAAGGCAGGGAGAGCTGGCGTTAGGATGAATGACTGGGCTATTTTTTAGGTCTTTGCAGGTGACAGGAAAGAATCCCATTGGGGTTTAGGAGGGGAGGATAATTCAGGTGCCTGAAGAATGCTCAGTGCTGATGAAGAAGGGGTGAATCTCCTGAGTAAATAAAAGGCCCAGAGTAGCAGAGTTAGACACACAGGGCCAGATCCTGCTCTCATTTACACCAGTTCTGGGGCACTGAAGTTACCTCAGAGTTACCTTGGTAACCAGGATGAGAATCTGGCTCACAGCCTCCAGGGAGCAGCGAGAGCTGCCCTCCCCTCGCTGCCCCACCCTCGCTATGTTTCTTCATCACCGCCGGGGCACAGCTGGATTCATAAGAAACACTGCAGGGCTGAGAAACAATTTTGCTTGGCGCTGGAATTCAATGTAAAGCCCACACCAGCCTATGAAAGCTAGGGTGAACGTTCACAGTGCCGGGATGCAGCTGCAGTGACACCCCGTATCCCTGGTTTGGGGTAATCAGTGCACAGCTTCTGCAGATGCCAACTAGTGTAGAGAGGCTGGGGAGGGGCGGCTCACAAAGATCCTCCCGTGGTGCAGGGATTTCAACTCCCTGTCCCTCAGCAACAGTTCCCAGTGGAGTGCGATACAGTGCAAACCTGCTCGCTGCCCGAGCCCAGGCTTCCTGCTTCGCACTGCACAAGAACTAGTTTGTCAGTTGCTGATG
>RQSS01116281.1:0-28862 GCA_003846335.1 Cuora mccordi | reverse complement strand
TGCAACCCATGTTCTATATGGTTCCCATTTATATCAATAACGTCACACTCCCGCCGGGGTGGCATCACGTGGCCTCTGGAAGCCACGGCATGGCCCCGCTCCAGCTCCTACGTGCTCCAATGGGAGCTGTAGGGGCAGTGCCTACGGATGGGGCAGCATGCAGAGCCACCTGGCCGCACCTCCGCATAGGAGTCAGAGAAGGGACGTGCCACTGCTTCCAGGAGCCCTTTAAGGTAAGAACCGCTCAGAGCCGGCACCACCTCAGCCTCTCCTCATGCCCCAACCCTCTGCCCCAGCCCTGATCCTCCTCCCACTCTCCAAACCCATCAATTCCAGGTCGGAGCACCCTTCTACAACCCAAACTCCTCATCCCCAGCCCCACCCCAGAGCCTGCACCCTCTTCCACACCCCAACCCTGATTTTGTGAGCATTCATGGCCCACCATACAATTTCTGTTCCCTAATGTGGCCCTCGGGCCAAAACGTTTGCCCACCCCAGGCCTAGACTATAAGTAATTTACTACATCCAATGCAGTAACATGCATTCATAATTATTTGATCGACTATACTTACAGATAGACCAGACCAAAGAACAGTCCTCTCATTCTGCTTTGCCCCAGTATGATTGGGCTGGATCTGATAAAGATTCTCCAGGTTCATGGCTCTCTTTATATCCTTCAGCTAATTTGCAAGAATTAGCAAAAACCCAGTTTGAAGCAATTTATCCTTATTCCACCATGGCCTTTCTTTATTATCTCTCCCCCCCCCTTTGCTTACCAGTAGAAAAGTGGGAAGGTTTGTGCTTGTTCCTTTTAAAACCTCTTTTATTTGTCTTTGTGATGGGTTGGACCCCCCCATCTAGGGTGCCACCTGATGTACTAGGGTTTCACTGAGCCCACTTGCTCCACCAGCCTGGGCTCCCTTACACTGTTTTGCGGAGCCAGGCTCTCTGGCCTCCTCCTGCGCGCACGCACGCATACACACACACACACACAGGTAGGGACACAGCCAGCTGAAGTCTCACACAGACACTGCAATGAGCTCTGCATGGGAAGACTGGGCTAGAAAATGGCCCAGCACTCAAGTGCACACAGCCCTCTGGAGGATAAATGCAAAATTAGACCATCTTGCACAGCATAGTAAACTCTACAGTGTAAGCTTATGAAGTTCGCCCCCTCCCTCAATGTGGAGAGAGATATGCACAGCTTCCCCCTCCCCCATTATGAATTTCACAAACTGGGTTTAGATCAAACAAAACATGTTTATTAACTACAAAAGATAGATTTTAAGTCATTATTAGAGGTAGCAAACAGATCAAAGCAGATTACCTAGCAAATAAACAAAATCGCAAATTGAGCTTGACACACTAGATAGGTAGGATATGAATTAGGAAATTCACACTTTGAATGATAATCAGGCTGGCAGAGTCTTAAGGCACAAGCTGCCTTGGCTTTCCCAGGTTTTCATTCACAGACTAGAAATCTCTCTAGCCTGTGACCATCACTTCCCACAGTTCAGTCTTTGTTCCTCAGTCTTTCCAGGTGTGTTGTTGTAGGGGGAATGAGATTGACATCATGATGTCATTGTCCCCCTTTTATATCTTCTTCCCACTTGCTGGAAAGCTCTTTTGCTGTGACCTGGTCAAACCGTTCCCACTGTGCAGAGCTATCTCTGAGAGGTTTCTATTGTACACAGTTCCTGGGGTAATCCTTGTGCTCGTGTGCATTTCCTCAATAAGCCAATAACACATTTGACCTTTTTACTGTTGTACCTGAAAGGCTGCTTGTGGGCGTTTTCAACCTCACAACGTGTTTCAGTAACACATTGTCATAAATAGTTAGTTAAGGGTTAAGTTTCCACCTGTAAAGGGTTAACATGGTACCTGGTGAACACCTGACCTGAGGACCAATCAGGGAAGAGAATTTGAAATTCCTAGGAGGGAACTTTCTCTCTCTGTTCTGTGTGTGTGTGTTCTTAGCCTTTTTGGAATTCCAGGGGTCCAGACGTTTTAATCAAGTCTCTACAAGTTTCCACCTTTTTGAACTAATTTCTTCTAGTCAAGATAGTGAGTATTAGAAAGATACTTTGTATCCTCATCTAATAATCCTATGTTTGCAATTCTGTGTGTTTGTTATTGATTATTCTTAATTCTGCCTGTATTGTTTGTACTGAGAAGGAGAGAGGATTCTCTCCAGAACTTAGCAAAGTTATACCCTATGAGTGTCCAGCTTGGACTCATGGAGATTCTGTATTTTTCTTGTTTTTCTTTTAATAAATTCTTTCTATAAAGATTTGATTAAATCCCTCTACTGTGGATACAGGGGGAGGGGCTAAGAGACTCTCTCTCGGTGGTGAGACGGCTTATCTCCAGGCAGAGAAGGGAGGGGGGAGAAGGGGAGGCTTCTCCCTCTGTGAGTTGATCTGTATTTCCCCAGGGAACGTCTTTGGAAAGAGAAGGGGGGGGGAATACAGGGGTGTCCCGGCCCACGTAATCGACCGGGTGGTGGCAGCCAGAAGGGGACCTACCCTAGGATTTTAGGGTGGGGGGATACATGCTGGTCCTCAACTTGAAACCCCCCAGTTTCAAGTGAGGGTGAGACCATGACACACATACATAGCCAAACTTCATAACTTGACATATGATGATAGCACATACAATCCAATGAGATATTAATGTCTTGCAGATCAAAACTTTTAGAATAATACCTCACAAGGCGTACTTTGTACAGAGCATATCCTAATTACTTGATAGTGGTGAATATTGGGGTGCCAGGGTGTCACAGTCTTGTTATTGCAGCACTTTATTCTATAGTTACTTTTTGAACCATACATCCATCCCATACTACATTCTAATCTTATAAATCATCATTCTCAAAGCCTTCTTTTACTTGTTGATTGGGGCCTTTTCCTTACTAACCTCAAATCATAAAGCAAATATATTATTTTCTTAAACAAACTTAAGCTAACTTTAAACCTTTAATTTCATAACTATCCCTACACCATTTAAAACACAAACCATTTTAAAGTTAGTCTTTAAAAAAGTCAGACTTTTCCAGCGTTTTGTGAGAACCATCTCCATGGATTATGGTTTGGTCCATGAGGCTACTTGCAGTAACTCCACTAAGGACAAACAGATCAAACACATACTCCTTGATTTTTACAGCTAGTCCAGACTTTGAACTGACCCATCGACTTATTTATCACGTGGGGCTGTTGAGCACAGTAACTTCTGCTGGTCCAACTTCAAAGTGAAACTTATCTTGTTAAAAGTCTCTTCACAAAAAAAAGTTTCCTCTGCTTCTGAATCAATTTTTAATTTAACAATAATATTGTAAATTTTGAGATCAAAGCCTGTTCATGAATGCTGTCTTTGAAAAGCGATTGCAGAAAATAGGCACTCTTGCTTAGGATATTTCTCTGACTTCTTTGCTTCCATAGACACATTCCCATATCCTTATTACTTTTTCTTAGGGCTGTCGATTAATCGCAGTTAACTCACATAGTTAACTCAAAAAAATTAACCGCAATTAAAAAACTCAGTCACGATTAATAGCACTGTTAAACAATAGAATAACAATTGAAATGTAGTAAATATTTTTTACGTTTTTCTACATTTTCAAATATAGTGATTTCTGTTACCACACAGAATACAAAGAGTACAGTGCTCACTTTATATTATTATTTTTATTACAAATATTTTCACTGTAAAAATAAAATAAATACTATTTTTCAATTCCTCACATACAAGTACTGTAGTGCAATCTCTTTATCATGAAAGTGAAACTTACAAATGTAGATTTTTTTTGTTAAATAACTGCATTCAAATCAAAAAATGTAAAACTTGATCCTACAAGTCCACTCAGTCCAACTTCCTGTTCAGCTAATCGCTAAGAGAAGACAAACAACTTTGTTTACATTTATGGGAGATAATGCTACCTGCTTCCTATTTACAATGTCACCTGAAAGTGAGAACAGGCGTTCTCATGGCAATTTTTTAGCCGGTATTGCAAGGTATTTATGTGCCAGATATGCTAAACATTCACATGCCCCTTTGTGCTTCAGCCACCATTCCAGAGGACATGCTTCCATGCTGATGATGTTCATTAAAAATGTAAGGAGAGTCTGAATGTGCTCACCCCTGACACCTAGTGATGACCTGTAGAAGAGGACTTCAGGAGCTGATCTCCTTTGCATGGGCACACTCACCCTGCCTAGGTACTCAGCATGATGGGATTGCTTGCCCAAATGATCACTTTTGGCTGGTGTTGGATCCCCTGTCTTCTTGTTATTGGACACACACCTGCTTGATGATGAGTTCCCAATTGCAATTACATTTTGTGAGCTGTCAGGGAGTTTTTAGTCAACACCCCTTAACCGGTTTTACACTTTAAATCATAAGTCCCAAGTAAGAGAGGGATGGGGGTAAGTTCCCTCTCTTCTCTCGATGGCTCGTAGCAAATTGAGAGGTCTTTCCCCTCTGTAGGGACCTGCCAAATATCGCGGGAATACTAAGGCAGATGGATCAGAGGTGCAGTCCGGGAGAGTCAAGGGGACTGAGATAAGGTATCTTTGAGCTGTTCTGACTAATTGCAGCCTTTTCTGGCGGCAATTAATACCTTGCTTTGTCAACTCCCCCGCCACCATTAGTGTGGATCATCGAATCCAGTGCTACTGCTAATATCTTATTGGTACCATTCGTTATAACTTCAACCTTTACAAAACCCCTTAAACGCACGTATCACTTTAAATAATATCACTTTAATCAAAACTCTATCACTTTATTTTGCAGTAATATACTTAAAAACCTTACAATTAAACTTCTGAGTCAAAACCACAATACACAACCGGAAATACTGGGACGGCAGCCAAGCCGCAGCCACAGAAAGTTAAGCTTACTGCTCTCTTGCTTAAGAGAGACAGAGTTTGCCAATCACTGTAATTTTAACCATTTACTTATGCTTCAGGGGAGATGTCTTAAGGGTCCAGGGATGCCTGGAATCCCTGAAAATTCCTGTCACACACTCCTCGAAACTCCTGCCTGGCTTGCCAGCCTGTAGCCTGATTTGGGGTGTGTTAGTAGTGTTGATATAATTTATCCACTTAATTTCATTTTATTTGATTAACTAATTTTATATTAATTAATAATATTAATACTAATTATTGGATATTAATAGTATGGGTTTGGCTCACCAATATGTTTGATCGGAAGATAAAGTTCGTCCTGAATCAAGCTTCACCGAGTTTATAAAAGGAACTTCGGGGTCATGACAGGAGCTTACACTGAGACAGATATAGTCATAAAGACCTTTTTATTAAAATCAATGAAATGGTAAGCAAATGGTAAAGCAGTTAGGATTACAGAATTACAAGTATGACAGTTCTTTAAGAGATATATCTATGATAATACAATGTTATAAGCTGCAATCTTGGGTAGTACTTATACCCTGTTTTGATAACCCAGTGCTAGAAAATACGGGCCACACCTGTAGCAATTCCCGTTTTCACACCTCTGGTAGAGGAAGCTTATTGCAGAGCTATTTGCTTTCTATTTCACTATGTATGCTTTAAAATGAAATAGACTTACAGTTTGAAAAGAAATAATAATACGGCCTATTAATAGTTAATAGCCGTCGTAGGTGGGTAGCATCGATACGTAGTTGAAGGTGGAGGCAATGAAGAGTAGACAGGAGCAGATAGATGGTAGATTGCCTCCCTAATAGTGAGCTGTCTCACCTTTTTATAGGGCATTAGTCAGAAATCCTTCCTCCTACGCCCAAACTTCATCCTTCTCCCACGGAAATGTTAGGATACACTTGCCCCATAGGCTAGTATGTATGTGCGTATGAATGACAGGTATGTACGCATTTGTGGTGTACTTGTTAGATTTGTGGGCAAAAATCCCCTTTTTCCATCCTTTACTGTTACTGTTTCAGTCAAAAGTCTCTAGACATCTGCATAGGTATTTTGTCTACTATTAGTTTTCTGAGTAAGGGTCCCAAAATGTGCTAGAGTTGCCTTAGCGTCACATACAGGATGTTTGACCTTCTTGCCTTACAGCCAAACTTATTCTTAATATAAATCTATAAGCCTATTACATCAAATACTCAAATTTATAAGAAAGATATTTATACAGACCAGCAGATTAATCCTTAGGGCTACAATCCCCTGCCTTCTTGTTATTGGACACACACCTGCTTGATGATGAGTTCTCAATTGCAATTACATTTTGTGAGCTGTCAGGGAGTTTTTAATCCATTTATAAACATTTACAGCTTCACGCCTCGTGAACTTCCCTGAGCATTGCTGTTCCCTGTGGTAAGCATCTTTATGTCTCAGGCCTGGTCTACACTGGGGGGGGGTCGAACTAAGGTACGCAACTTCAGCTACGCAAATAGCGTAGCTGAAGTCGAACTACCTTAGTTCGAACTACTTACCCGTCCTCACGGTGCGGGATCGAAGCCCACGGCTCCCCCGTCGACGGCGGTGGCGGAGTTCCGGAGTCGACGGGAGCGCGTTCGGAGTTCGATATATCGCGTCTAGATGAGACGCGATATATCGAACTCCGAGAAGTCGATTGCTACCCGCCGCTCCGGCGGGTAGTATGGACATACCCTCAGAATCTTGTGATATGCTCCTTCCACTCAGGGCATTCCATGTAGGTACTGGACTGAAAGACTTGTGGAGAGAAGGAACTTTGGCATTTTCTTTTCCTTTTATGTCCAAAATTAGTCAATGTCTAACATTATGTCATGTGACAAATGTAAGGAATCACAGAAGACGCTGTCCCCTCAGCAGAAAAAACTCGATTTGAATAAGGAAAACAACGTTATCACTAAAGCCACGCTATCCCTCTCTGCTTCACTGTAGAGTTTCTATCTACAACTTTCCCCAACCCTTTCCTGCCTGGTTTTCTATGACCGCTTTAAAGAAACGGTTCACGTAGCCATGCATTCATCATGCGTAAATGATCAGCAGGACATTTTCATAGCATCTGCTAGAGAGGTTGATTCTGAAAGGCAGTGAGCATCTCTTGCAAGATGCTTAGATACTGCCTTGACGGGCATAGTATCAAGGGATTCTGTAGCTAGAGATGGAGTTTTCTTTACTCCTGCCGAATTTAGTGGGGGGATTCACAATCCTCAGGACCTTGCCACATCAAGCCCTGTGTTTTCATTTATGAAGGACACAGATGCACTAAAATAATGTATTCCACTCTAAACTAAGATATACATTCCCAACATAACTTGCATAGTTTCCTTTTCCAAGCAATGTACTAAATGACGAGGCCAAAAGAAAAATTATTACCTACTGTAGTGAGGCGGCCTGGCTCCCAGCCGCCCCAGAGAGGGACAAGTCCCAGATGCCAAAATGGGCAGAATCGCTGGAGCCTGCGCCCGCCCCCCAGAGGTCAAGGCGCAGGGCAGGAAGTATAAAAGCCCAACCGCAGGGCTCAGAAGCTGCCTGGCCGCCGGAGATGCCAGACTCTGATGCCCTAGCTCCCGCTGGGGAGACTCCTGCCGCCTGTGACCGACCCAAGGACTGGCTGAGGGCAGTGCAATGACCTTATGCCTCCTGCGCTGGATGCCGACCAGATGCCAGAAGAGCCAGTAAATGGACCAGTACAAAGGGACCCAGAGAAGCTGCCCAGTTTACCTCTCGCTCAGTATCCTGAGGAGCCCATGGTGTTGGACGCCAGGGAAGACGCCGTTGAGATGCAGGAGCTGGTAGAGGGGGAGGTCAAAAGTAGCCCGGGGGCAGCCGATCCTAGTCTGGCTGCAGAACACCCAGAGCCAATGTCAGTGTGTTGCGGCCAGGATCCCCACTGACACAGCAGCAGGCTGCCTGCCGCTGTTAGGGCCCCGGGCTGGGACGCAGAGGAGTGGGCGGGCCTGCGTCCCCCCTGCCACCCCACTCACGGGTGGCAGTCTCCCCCTCGCCCCGACGCTCAGGTCTGAGCCCTGAACTGTTGTTTGCTGCCCCGCCCTGACCTAGGGCCTGGGCTTAATACTGAACTACTCGCTCAGCCCCTGCCTGAGGGTCTGAGCCCTGAGCTGTTGTTTGCTGCTCTGCCCTGACCTAGGGCCTGGGCCTAATACGGAACTACTTGCTCAGCCCTCCCCGGAGGGCCTGAGCCCCTGACGGTTTCCTGTCCCACCAGGCTAATCTGCCCACTCACGGGACTCGTGTAGTGAGGTGGCCTGGCTCCCAGCTGCCCCAGAGAGTGGTGACCCCTCAACAGCGGACGTCTACACCTACCGATAAAGTTTGTCAAATTTGGACTCACCAGCACTGGGACCATCTGGGAGACCCCTGAACTCTCTGCAGAGTAGAGAAGCTATCACAGAGCTGTGTAAGCTGTGAAGCTGGACTTCAGGCCCAGGCAGGGTGCTCATATCAATCTGTCAGACAGGCACTGTACTACAGCCAAACGTGCTCCTGTCAGGGGAGCCCGCTTGCTGCTCATAGGAGAGGCGAAGACAAGACATGCTGGCATCCACCTCAGAGGGGGGAGTCATAATGTCCAATTGAATGACTGCCCCAGTTGAGCCTTTCCCACCCCGCAAAACACAGGTGCTCGGCAGCAGAGCTCAGAGCACTGCCTTTCATCCTTTCTCTCCAGTCTGGAAGAGAGCCCTCAGGTTTCTTGCTTCTGGTCATTTCCTTAGTGTTCTGCAAGATAGTGAGAGAGAGGCAGAAGGAGGGAGAGAACAGGAGAAAAGACTTCACAGGTCTCAGGCAAGGAGCCTAGGAGTCAAAGAAGACTGCGGTTTACATATCAGGGCAGAGTTTCACAACTCTTTGCTTCCCAATAGGTGGCATCATATTGCTTTCTTTTAACTCATTGTTGTATGATGGGGGAATAGAGAGCTACAACAATTCTGCTGTCAGTTAAACTCTTGCACCTACACTGAGTCACTGGTTGTGCAGTTTAAACTGAAGGACTGATTTGGCCCATGTTGTGACTTGAAAATGTTAATACCTGATGCTCTCATTAAAGTATTAATGAGAATCATGTAACCAAAGTTGCTTTTACAAAACATGGTAATTATAATGTATGTATTATAAGGATTTTGCATTCCATTGCATATTTTATATTATTTATAATATAATTATATAATATAAAACCACAGCATTTAAAAGCTTAACAAGATGCTTTGTACACAATTTTCCAGGGTTGACTGTGTACGAAATAAAGGGTGGGTTGCAGCCTTTGGAGTGCTGTCTTCTGGGTTAGCTGTGCTAAGCAGCTTTGGACTGTTGCTGTTCTGTGGGGCGCCATTTGACATGACTGTAGCAAGTGCACCATTTCTTATATTGGGTAAGTGAAAAGAAATTGGGCTTGATGGAAAAAATGGAAATGCAAAATGTGCCTAGCGGGAGATTATTGTTACATGGCATGAATCAGGGATCAGCACAATTACAAGTTAAGACCACTGGGTACGATAGTCATTTTCCAGGTGTTTATCCATTCTGTTATTCAACAGTGCAGAATGTGCAAAATAAGGGTTCACTTGTAATGGTTTATAGCAGGAGGTACAGTAGCAGGGGGTCGTTCAGCTTAGTGTGAGGTTGAAGGTGGGTTCATGCTTCCAAAAGCAGTTCTGTATTTTCCATAGCATGGATGAGGGATCTACCTCATTATCACGGGCGTGCTTTCTCTTTCAGAGAAATGTGGTGAGAGAGAAAGAGACCTCACCTGAAGAGATCTCACCATGGGAAAATGTAATACATTACCTTGTATATGGAGGGGATGGATGGCATTTATTTTCTGTGGGTCCATAACTTCACTTAGTGTGAACACAATGCTTATTGCTCAACTTAAGTCATTGCTTGTTTTGCAATTTTGCTCTTTTCCATTGGAATTGATATTGATGGTATGTCTAATAAGCTATTAACCTTTTCCCTTTTGTAAGGGTTGGTGTTGATGACATGTTCATTATGATCTCCTGCTGGCAACAGACTAATCCTAAAAATAACATTGAAAAGCGGATGGCTGAAACTTATGCAGAGGCAGCAGTGTCTATCATAATCACCACTCTCACTGATGTTTTAGCCTTCTACATAGGGATGATAACTTCCTTTCCGTCTGTGAAGTCCTTTTGTCTCTACACAGGAACTGCTTTCATCTTCTGCTATATATACAACATCACATTCGTAGGAGCTGTCCTTGCTTTAAATGGTAAAAGGGAAGAAGGCAACAGACACTGGTTAATTTTCACAAAAGTGAAGGATGTTGTTCAGCCTCATCGCTCCTACTTGTACAACATGTGCTGTGTAGGAGGCTTTTCTGATAAATCTTCTGGGGGAGAAGGTGAACATCCAATGAACAAATTATTTAGGAAATATTATGGTCCTTTCCTTACAAAGATCTGGACCAAAGTGTTTGTGGTGTTGCTGTATGGAGGGTTCCTGGCTACTAGTATTTATGGGTGTACTCAGATAAAGGAAGGTATTGACCTGCGAAATCTGGCTAGTGATGATTCTTATGTCATTCAGTACTATGACTGGGAAGATGAATATTTCTCAGAGTACGGTCCTAGGATTATGGTCAGTATCACAGAAAATGTACTTTATTGGAATCTATCCATTCGTAATGACATTGAGAACTGTATGGAGTCTTTCGAAAATAACTCCTACGTGGACAAGAGTCTCTCAGAGTCATGGCTACGAATGTATGAGAATGTTGCTAGAATTGGTTCACTGAATATAGATACTAAGGCGTTTTTCATGGGTAATTTATCTGAACTATATAAATTATTTCCAGAGTTTGAATGGGACATTGATATTCGCTATAAGGAAATAGCAGCCTCACGTTTTTTCATTCAAACAGTGAACGTTACTACTGCAGTTGATGAGAAAAACCTTTTATACCAATTAAGAGACCTGGCCAAGGACTGTAAGATCCCATTAATGGTATATCACCCCTCATTTATATACTATGATCAGTATATCGTAATAGTGCCAAAAACCATTCAGAATATTGGAATTGCTACCGGAGTTATGTTGTGTATTTCCTTGCTGCTTATTCCCAATCCGCTCTGCTCCTTGTGGGTAACTTTTGCTATTGCTTCTGTTGTTGTTGGCGTTGCTGGTTTCATGACATACTGGGATGTCAATCTTGATTCCATATCTATGATCAACCTTGTCATTTGCATCGGATTTTCAGTAGATTTTTCTGCTCATATATCGTATGCATTTGTTTCAAGTGAAAAGTCAACTATGAATGAGAAGGCAGTTGATGCACTGTATCTTCTTGGCTACCCCGTGATCCAAGGTGCTCTCTCCACTATATTAGGAGTAATTGTGCTGTCTGCAGCACAAACGTACATCTTCAGAACATTTTTTAAGATTATGTTTCTCGTTATCTTGTTTGGAGCTGTTCATGGTCTTGTTTTTATTCCAGTATTTTTAACATTTTTTGGAATTTATGGCAGATCATCAAACAAAAGAGTAAATATAAAAACAATAGGAAAAAAACAGCAGCTCTTTTAGTAACAGACAAAATCAATTAATGTCTCAAACAGCTTCATGCTGAAGGCAAAGTAAATCCAGATTGCTCATACATTTACATACACTTTAAAATACAGCATATCAGCCAAAAAGAACATGTTGAAGGTTTCAAAACATTAATCTGCAAATTTAAATTAGCATTGTATGAAAATGTCACAGATTTGTACTGTTCAAGTTTAACACTTAATGGGAGTAGCTCAAAGCCCACTAGGGAACTTTTAGCGCACTGTAGCAGGGTCCTCATGGACAGTTACTGCATAGCATGCAAGTGTGCTATAGATTAGACCCCAGTTTGCCATGCACAAACTGTTCGTCCAGATAAGCCCTTAGATCATAAGAGAAAACATGAGTCAAGTGAAATGATATCATAATATTAGAAGATTACCAAACAAAAAAACTTTGTTAAAATACATTTAACGTTAAAAGCATGTTTCAGTAGAGTCCAGATAAAACCCTTCAGAATGACACTTTCCCTTACCAAAATGCTACAAAAAATATTAAGAAGTTTGGAGATCATTGAAGAGCTCCAACCAGTTCCACACTGCTACATAATCTTTTGTCACTCATTATAACCCTGCTCGACATAATCCAGTGACCATCTTTAAGATTATCACTCTCTTGTATTCTATAAAGGATATATGTTGTTGGATGTATTCTGTTGATTTTATATGTTCTCTGTTAAATGACCAATAAAGATTTCAAAAGAAATATTGTCAAGAATATGTTAAATTGTGCCAGCATTATTTGGGCTTTCTCATAATGTACGTTCTCATGAAATCTAAATGTAAGGTGCCCTATATTATCATGCAAGCAGACAAATTGTTAAAGTGGTTGATTGAAAACCAGGCCTAGGAGCAGCAGCAGCACTTAAGTACTACAGCAACTGGCAACTCAGGTAACAGCAGGTTATTGCACAACAGCAGAAGCACCCCGGGACCTATTGCAGCAGATGGCAGCTGAGTTGCCAACTTTGACCCATCTGGCCTCATCAGCAGCCACCCTGTTTAATAGTCACCCTCTGACCAAAATGTAACCAGATGATTTGGTGACATTTCAAAGGGTTGCCACAGTTTCCCTCTGAGAAATCTGCCTGGCCCAGCCCATGTGTAGCAAAGAACAAGCGACCTTCAAGGTGTTGGAGTTTGCAGGAGCTATAGGCTACAATCAGCCAGACTGGATGGACATACCGATGCTGGTTACAGAGTGAAATATCGTCTCCTGGGACACAGCCCAGGTCAGCATGCAATGGTTTGGGGATCTCTGATGGTGGTGGCTTAAACATGAGATCCACTCTCCTGCAGGACCTGTTTAGTTATTGGTGGTGGAGTGATTTAGAAAAATTCTGCCAGGCAGACCATGAGAATGGAACTGTTGGTGTCATACCAAACAGACAGCTGCAGATGTGCATCTCGTGGAAGACGATATGGCAGCTGGACCCCTCCCAGGGAATGACACTTCCTCAAGGGAAAGGTGCAGGATCTCTTTTGTAACGGCAGAGCCAACTGATTTGACCTGCCTACAGGAGAGATTGTAGTGAATTGAAGGCCTATATACTATTATCCTGGCTGTGGGTGCAGCACATAGAGTTGAAATTGTAGGCTCAGTGGTGTTCTGAGTTAGGTTGAGGGCAGCTGAGAAGATGTCATCACCAGTCCATGTGACATTTGAATCAGCTCACCATGTGGGTGTGCTCTTTTGGAGACCAGGTGTGTGCCAGATTTTGGGCAAGCAGCTGATGTCGACTCCACAAAAGATGGCTGCAAGTATCCTCAGTTAATCTTCCATGTGTGTCTGGGTATGCCTCATTCCAAGAAGGGCACAAGTTGCTCCATGCTTTACAAGTGCCCCTATGTGGGCCCACTGCAGATTTTCCCTGAGGCAAGCCAGCTGTCTGTTTATCCATGCTGCATATTGCTTTTTTATTCTTAAGGTCTACAGAACCTCTCCATAGAAGCTCAAGAGAGGAGATCATCTCTCGTCAGTTCTTCAAGAGAAGTCTTGTGGGGAGTTGGGGTGGGTTCTTCAAAGCCAGATTGGCCAGCCACATCTAGTTGTGATAGGGACAAAGAGGAAGATTGTTCCTCCAGTGAGGGCAGATTGCCATCAGATCAATTTTTATGGTAATGGTGTTCCTGCATGGCAGTGACAGCCCACTTCCCTCCCTTTGGGCCATTGCAAGTATGGAAGAAGGCAGAAGAGATTGGAAGTGGGATGGTAGCTTTTATGTTACAACCATCATCCTATCAGTATTTACTTCCCCCGCATATACCTACCTATCTCATAGAGTTGGAAGGGACCCTGAAAGGTCATTGAGTCCAGGCCCCTGCCTTCACTAGCAGGATCAAGTACTGATTTTTGTCCCACATCCTTAAGTGGCCCCCTCAAGGATTGAACTCACAACCCTGGGTTTAGCAGGCCAACGTTCAAACCGCTGAGCTATCTATCCCCCAGGTAATTGGCTGGAGGTCTCCTGAAAGGCCCTGACCCTTGAGGGAGGATTTGCTGTTTCTGTGATATATTCTAAGAAGCTATGGATAAATATTAAATGTGCATTAATCGTAAGAGGGCAGACAAAAACTACTAACCATACTGTGGAGAGCTGTCTGTCCTGGCAGTTCGAGTATGAAGCAGTGATCCTAAAAGCCCCTTAATGCCCGCTGGCAGAGGGCCCACTATAGCAATTTAAAATTCCTCTTTTTCAATAACACTCCAAAGATAAATCATTACAACACAGAGGTTACAATGCACCCTACCTAGACTAACATCACTAACTAGAGATGTGTTGTTTTCCTTTTAAATGAAAAACATAACACAGGATCTAAACCTTCCCTGATATATATATATATATGTAAAAATACTTTACCAAATCAATTCAGGAATTGGAGCTTCTGGCAACTGGAGATCTGCTTTCATGTAGGCCCGCCCTGAGTATTCTATTAACAGTTAAATAAAACACTTAATTATGGAGAATGTGTGGTTTAAAACATCTGAAGGCTGCTCTATATTACCCAGGGACAAATGGTTTGGTCGCAAGCTTCAATGGAACACTGAAATCTATGCAGACGAAAGGGCGAGCCACTGAGAGGAAACGTGACCCTATCTGTTATTTTCTTATAGAGAGGTTCCCTGGGAATCAACAGGATTCACCCCATTTGATCTCCTGTATGGGAGAAAGGAGAGGGGGCTCTGTCATGGGGTGCACTTTCCAGTAGTGGCACTTCTTCCTGACCATCCTCGGGATTAGATCTGGCCAGGCGTCGCGCCCTCCTCTGGTGGTGACTCTCCCATCATCATCTCACCCTGCAGATCCCTCACGCTCTTGGAACCACAGCTTCTTTGAGTGCTTGTTCATGTCAATTCCAATTGTGTGTGCACATGCCGCGTGCACAACAGATGGAAGATTTTCCCCTAGCAGTATCCATAGAGTCAGTTTGGGCACCCCCTGGAGTCGCGCCTTCATGGTGCTTGATATAGGGCCCTCCCGACCCACCATCCCTCAGTTCCTTCTTACCGTCTGTGATGGCTAGCTGGAACTCCCCATTGCTCTTGCCTCGGCAAGCTCATGTTCTCCTCAGTTTCCTTTTTAGTGTACCTAGTAGTAGTCAGTTCTTTGTATAGTTAGTGTAAATAGCTCATAAGTTTCCTTTCGGGGGCTTCCCTCCCCAATGTTCCCCCAGCACCAGGCCATGCCTCAGTCCCTAGACTTCAAGGCATGCACAGACTGGCAGGTCTAGGCCCAGAAGCGACCTGCACACTTCTTGCTTGAAGTGTCTCAGTGAGGGTTACCTTAGAAAGCATTGTAGAATCTGCAGCGGGTTCCACCCCGGACCTTAAAGGACAGAGATCAGCGCCTCCACGTTTTACTTATGGAGGCAGCACTCCGACCTCAGTCAGAACCTGGCACGGGGGAGCCAGCCCCAAGCACCACTTCCTCAATGCGCAGTGTGTCAGTGCTCTCGACGCATGAGCCGGTGTTGAGGATGGACTCCTCTAGAGACTCTCAGCACCGCCATGGCTTCACACACACAACCCAGACCTCTGTGAGGCAGCGGTCTGAATCTCTGGTGCCCCAGAAAAAGAAGAGGTCGGACATTCTCCGACCAGGTCTAAAGACCATGCGGTCAGTAAGCCTCCATCCGGAGCTCATTTGCCATGGGTCTTGTCGACTCCTGGCCCAGAGGGGGCCCAGTTGAGTCCAGACCCTCATCGCTCGCTGGACCAACACCAAGAAGACCTGCAGCTCCCCTCCATGCCAGAGGCATTCAAGGTTGCATCGGACCTTCTGGCACTTACTGCAACAACCTCCCCTCCAAAGCAGGAGAGGTTACCAGCACTGGTTCGGGCCCCAGTACAATCAATGAGCAAGCTGGCGATGAGCGCACTGTCCCCAACGCATCGCCTCCTGGCACTGGCCGCCCTTGTGGAGGAGCTGCTCCTGTGCCCCAGTTTCCGGCACCCATCTCCGGCACCGAGGGGCTCCGCTCCCCTGTGGTCGTCCCATTTGGAGACCTCAGAGTTGGAAGTGGAGTCACAGTGCTCCAGTAGGAGCAGGAGGTCCCGCTCCCACCGAGACTGGCATCCCTGCCTGGCACCATGACCAGGCTAGTGGCAAGCTCCTCAGAGGCTATTCTGGATGCTCTGGGCCTATCATGAAGGCCAGGGGCAGAGCCACAGTTCGAGATCAGTCTCAGCGTCCTTTGCGCCAATGTTCACACCTTGGCCACTGGGGATTTCGACAGTGACCAAGCCGACCCACATACCCGCGTTGATGGTTCTGGCACCAACATCGATGGTTTCAGCAACGACTGTGGTGGCACCGACTATGGAGTCAACAGCTGCAGCACTGACTGTGGCGCCGGAGGTCCTTGCTCCTTGGGACCCCAGAGGAGCCAAGAGCAGAGAGCAGGCTCCTGTACCGGTCAGCCTCTCCTCCTCCTCCTCCTCCCCGCATGAGGCTGTGGCCGGCACATCAACTGCCCTGGCCCTGAAGGGCAGCAAGGTCTTACAGCAGCTGCTGAGATGGTTGGCCCAGAACCTCAATATCAAAACAGAGGCGATGGTCGATATCCTTTCCCCTTCTGGGCCATCCCATATCCCACTTCCGCTGATCAAAACTATCAGGGAAACCACTGAGACTCTGTGGCAGACCCCACCACCGCAAAAAGGTATGAGTGGACCCTCGCCAGACTCCCTGGTAGTTGACGTGGCCAATCAACACGAGCACCAGGGCTACCGGGGGCCCACCCAGAAAAGTCAACTGTACAAAAAGTTTGACCTTTTCGGGAGAAAGGTTTACTCGACAGGGAGTTGCAGCTCCACATCGCTAACCACCAGTTGGTGGTCAGCAGATATAAGTTTAATACATGTGGGGCCTTGACAAAGTTTACCGAACTCCTGCCCTCAGACTCTCACACAGAGTTTTCCATGCTAGTAGAGGAAGGTAAACTAATTTCCCTGGTATCTCTGCAAGCAGCTTTGGATGCACCAGCTGTGGCTGCACGCACCATGGTGACTCGGGTAGCCCTGAGGAGGAGCTCCTGGCAGCAGGTCTCTGGCCTCCCATATGAGGTCCAGCAGACCATCCAGGACCCACCCTTTGAGGGTCAGGCTTTATTTTCAGAAAAGACTGACTCCTTCCTGCACAACCTCAAAGACTTTAGGGCCACCCTAACGTCCCTTGGCCTTCATACCCTGGTCAACCAGTGGAGGTATTTTAGACCACAGCCCCAGCTGAGGAGTTACCAGCCTCAAAATAGGCAGGAGGTGTATAAAGCAGTGACAGAAGGAAAAGAAAGAAGAATAGATACTCTAGAAAGAGATCTCATCCCTTCTCTGGCCAGTCTAAACCCTCCTCAGGCCAAAACCAGGCCTTTTGAAGATGCGCACAAGGACAGCACACCAGTACAAAGACTGGATTCATCCCACCTTACCTTTTCGTCCCATCTATCACCTTTCTACCCTGCATGGGCCTGTATCACATCAGCCTGTTGGGTGCTCCGCACGGTAGAGCAAGGATATTCACTCCAATTCTCTGCCCTCCGCCCTTGCACCCCTCTTCCCTGTCCCTCTTTAGGGTCTCACAAGCATCTCCTTGTACAGGAAGTGCATTCACTCCTATTGCTGGGAGCAGTGGAAATGGTTCCTGAGGAGCAGAAGGGCAAGGGCTTCTATTTCCTAATACCGAAAGCCAAAGGCAGGCTCAGGCCCATCCTAGACCTGCAAGAACTCAACAAGTTCATAAAGAAACTCAAGTTCTGCATGGTCTCTTTGGCCTTCATCATACCTTCCTTGGATCCAGGGGACTGGTATGCAGCCCTGGACTTGAAGGATGCTTACTTTCATATAGCAATAACTCCATCCCCAGGCTGGATTATCCAATAGGCAGACTAAGCACATGCTTGATATTTGATATTTCAAAAAAAGCATCGAAGTAGTCATCATGGGAAAAATCAGAACTTTGGTAGACTTCCTTACACTCCACACCACACTCTTCCCCATTTGTCTGTTCTCTTTTTATTACTTATCCCCACCTAAACCGAGGGGGGTGTGGGGGGTGGCGTCCTACTAACGTAGATCGAAATAATGTGAGGAAATCAGATCCTGTCATGTATTGCAATAAATTGATGTTTTATTATTGATATATACTTCTGAGTTAAACATATCTGATTCATTTTTTTTCTTTCTTATATATATATATATTATATATATACATAAAAATAGTGTACGTTGTGTAATTACTATTTTTTTTAAGTTCAGAAAAATGAGATAAGGGGCAGGATGAAACATAACCAACTGAGTGGAGCACAGAAACGTAAACTGGCAGAAGAAAAGAAACAAAAAACTAGTGAAATTTTCCAAAATCTTCCAAAGTTGACATAATTTTTCAAAGCGAATCCATCAGAAGCAACATTTTCTCTCAGTAGCACAGACATCATTCCAAAATCTGTAGGTGTTTCTGAGACTGACCCTTGTTCTATTGGTGAAACAAACACCATTCCAGAACATGTGGATGTGTCAGAGACTGTAACTGATTATCCTACTGCTGGTGGTAAAACAGACATTGTTCTAGAAGGTGTGGATGTGTCAGAGACCGAACCTGCTCATGCTGTAAATAATAGGAGAAAAGATCCTGTTGGTCTCTTTCTATTACTCACTGGGAGGCACATGCAGTGGCAACAAGTGCAATTCTGGAGTCCTACTCAAAGATTGTGGATGCATTAGAAAGTATAGCTGAAGACCAATCACAAAAGGGAGAAACTATACGAGAGGCAGAAAACATTGCAAACAAGATGCAAAAACTAGAGTTTGTATTCATGTTGACCATGTGGAATGAAATTTTACAACACTTTTACCCCACAAGTCAAGCTCTCCAAAAAAAAAGAATTGGATTTGAAAACATGTGCAGATCTCTTTCAATCATTAGCAGACCACTTACACACTTTGAGGAATGATTTCGAAAGATTTGAAGACATATCAAAAGATATCTTGCCTGATACTAAGTACAAAGAAGCCCAGTCCCACAAGCGAATCAGGAAAAAGCAAGCAAATGATAGCAGTGCAACAGAAACAGCATTGAATCCTAGAGACAAATCTCGTGTATCTACTTACTACGCTATAATTGATACACTTGACGCTCATATGAAGAGGAGAGGTGAAGCGTACAAAGGAGTATCAAATAGATTTTCTTTTCTAAATGATATGGACTTATCTGACGATCAATATTCACAAGGTTCCCAAAAGCTAGTTGACTCATACCCTGTTGACTTGAACGTGAATCTCTGTGGAGAAGTATGGCAGTTCCACAGTAATATGCACGCAAAGTTTAATGAAATAGGAAAAATGAAATTCAGTCGCATTGATCTTCATGACACAATATTGAAAGACGGAAAAATGTATATTTCCAAATGTAAAGATCGCACTACGTATTTTTCTAACATTGATGATTACTAACTGCTCCGCAGAACGTTCTTTTTCTCAGCTGAAAAGAATAAAAAACCCTCAGAGAAGAACAATGTGTCAGGACAGACTTGATTCACTTTCCCTACCGTGTATGGAAGCGGACATGCTTCGTCGAGTCAGCTTCGATGAACTTATCCAGAATTTTGCAGTCAGAAAATCTAGAAAGAAGCTATTTTAATTTCAGCATGCATGTGTCATTTCGAAAAATAAAAATTTATTTTACGGTATAGTATTGTTTTTATTTTGAACTACATATGGGGGGGGCACCGTAATCTTTTCAGTGTTTAGGGTCTCTAAAGGTCTTAATCCATCCCTGTCCATCCATACAAGGTACCTCAGGTTTGTGGTCAGCCACAACCACTACCAGTTCCCAGTCCTCCGTTCGACCTCTCAGCAGCGCCATGGGTATTCACCAAGTGTATGGCAGTTGTGGTCGCCTTTCTGAACAGATGGCAGGCACAGATGTTTCTGTGCCTCAGTGACTGGCTGAACAAGGGCCACTCCCTGGCTCAAGTGGAGGCACAAGTTGACTTCATAAGAATGACATTCGATGAACTGGGTCTTATCCTGAATGTGGGAAAATCAACCCTGACCCCGGTTCAGCAGATAGAATGTCTAGGGGCGGTTCTGGGCTCGAAGCAGGCCAGGGCATACTTCCCAGAATCAAGGTCCCGGGCCCTGGGCAACATCATTTGAGGTCTCAGGCAGTTCCCCACTACCACAGCAAGGAATTGCCTGAAACTTCTGGGAAACATGGCCGCTTGTACCTATGAGGTGCAACACGCCAGGCTCAGGCTTCGGCCGCTCCAATTATGGCTAGCCTCGGTGTACCGGCCAGTTCATGGCAGTATGGACAAAGTCATGACTCTGCTTTCTCCGGTCATTGACTCCCTCCTGTGGTGGCTCGACCTGCAGACACAGGGCCGGCGCTTTCATTAGGCAACTCTAGGCGGTCGCCTAGGGCACCAGGATTCGGGGGGTGGCATTTTGTGCACTCCCTACGGGGCGCACGGGAGCTTCTGGTTCTGCTCCCGTCACGCTGCCGAAGAAAGACCTTCTGCCGATGTGCCGTGGAAAACAGCGGCAGGCAATTGAGCAGCTCAGTGACTGCCGCTGTCGCCTGCGGCATTTCGGCGAAGGGTCCTTCTTCAGCGGCGCGATGGGAGCGGAACCGGAAGCTCCCGTGCGCCCCATGGGGAGCGCACAAAATGCCACCCCCCGAATTCTGCCTAGGGCGCCAGAAACTCTGGCGCCGCTCCTGCGCAGGCAGTGCGCGAGGGAGTCCCTATCACCTGTCTTCAGCCATCCCTTTTGCTGGTGACAGACTTGGGCTCGGGCGCACACCTGGGAGACCTCACAACACCTCACAGCCTCTGGTCGCAGGTGGAGCTTGCTCTCTACATCAACGTCAGAGAGCTGAGAGCAGCATGTTTAGCATGCCAGACTTTCTGAGCCCACTTGGCAGGGAGATGTGTATCAATTATGACAGACAACACCACAACGATGTTTTCTATTAACAAACGGGGGTGCACGCTCCTCTCCGCTCTGCCAGGAAGCCATAAGAACATAAGAACGGCCGTATCGGGTCAGACCAAAGGTCCATCTAGCCCAGTATCTGTCTACCAACAGTGGCCAATGCCAGGTGCCCCAGAGGGAGTGAACCTAACAGGCAATGATCAAGTGATCTCTCTCCTGCCATCCATCTCCATCCTCTGACGAACAGAGGCTAGGGACACCATTCTTACCCATCCTGGCTAATAGCCATTTATGGACTTAGCCTCTTTAATCTTTCCTCGTATGGGACCCTCTCCAAACCCCTAATCATTTTAGTTGCCCTTTTCTGAACCTTTCTAGTGCTGGAATATCTTTTTTGAGGTGAGGAGACCACATCTGTACACAGTATTCGAGATGTGGGCGTACCATGGATTTATATAAGGGCAATACTATATTCTCAGTCTTATTCTCTATCCCCTTTTTAATGATTCCTAACATCCTGTTTGCTTTTTTGACCGCATCTGCACACTGCGTGGACATCTTCAGAGAACTATCCACGATGACTCCAAGATCTTTTTCCTGACTCATTGTAGCTAAATTAGCCCCCATCATGTTGTATGTATAGTTGGGATTATTTTTTCCAATGTGCATTACTTTACATTTATCCACATTAAATTCCATTTGCCATTTTGTTGCCCAATCACTTAGTTTTGTGAGATCTTTTTGAAGTTCTTCACAATCTGCTTTGGTCTTAACTATCTTGAGTAGTTTAGTATCATCTGCAAACTTTGCCACCTCACTGTTTACCCCTTTCTCCAGATCATTTATGAATAAATTGAATAGGATTGGTCCTAGGACTGACCCTTGGGGAACACCACTAGTTACCCCTCTCCATTCTGAGAATTTACCATTAATTCCTACCCTTTGTTCTCTGTCTTTTAACCAGTTCTCAATCCATGAAGGGACCTTCCCTTTTATCCCATGACAGCTTAATTTACATAAGAGCCTTTGGTGATGCTTTCTGGAAATCTAAGTACACTATGTTCACCGGATCCCCCTTGTCCACATGTTTGTTGACCCCATCAAAGAACTCTAATAGATTAGTAAGACATGATTTCCCTTTACAGAAACCATGTTGACTACTGCTCAACAGTTTATGTTTTTCTATGTGTCTGACAATTTTATTCTTAACTATTGTTTCAACTAATTTGCCCGGTACTGACGTTAGACTTACCGGTCTGTAATTGCCGGGATCACCTCTAAAGCCCTTTTTAAACATTGGCGTTACATTAGCTAACTTCCAATCATTGGGTACTGAAGCCGATTTAAAGGACAGGTTACAAACCTTAGTTAATAGATCCACAACTTCACATTTGAGTTCTTTCAGAACTCTTGGGTGAATGCCATCTAGTCCCGTGACTTGTTAATGTTGAGTTTATCAATTAATTCCAAAACCTTCTCTAGTGACACTTCAATCTGTGACAGTTCCTCAGATTTGTCACCTACAAAAGCCAGTTCAGGTTTGGGAATCTCCCTAACATCCTCAGCCGTGAAGACTGAAGCAAAGAATCCATTTAGTTTCTCCGCAATGACTTTATCGTCTTTAAGCGCTCCTTTTGTATTTTAATTGTCAAGGGACCCCACTGGTTGTTTAGCTGGCTTCCTGCTTCTGATGTACTTAAAAAACGTTGTGTTATTACCTTTGGAGTTTTGGGCTAGCCGTTCTTCAAACTCCTCTTTGGCTTTTCTTATTACACTCTTGCACTTAAGTTGGCAGTGTTTGTGCTCCTTTCTATTTGCCTCACTAGGATTTGACTTCCACTTTTTAAAGGAAGTCTTTTTATCTCTCACTGCTTCTTTTACATGGTTGTTAAGCCACAGTGGCTCTTTTTTAATTCTTTTACTGTGTTTCTTAATTTGGGGTATACATTGAAGTTGGGCCTCTATTATGGTGTCTTTAAAAAGGGCCCATGCAACTTGCAGGGATTTCACTTTAGTCGATGTACCTTTTAACTTTTGTTTAACTAACCCTCTCATTTTTGTATAGTTCCCCCTTTTGAAATTAAATGCCACAGTGTTGGGCTGTTGAGGTGTTCTTCCCACCACAGAGATGTTGAATGCTATTGTATCATGGTCACTATTTCCAAGTGGTCCTGCTATAGTTACCTCTTGGACCAGCTCCTGCGCTCCACTCAGGATTAAATCTAGAGTTGCCTCTCCCCCGTACCAGCTGCTCCATGAAGCAGTCATTTAAAGTGTTGAGAAATTTTATCTCCGCATTTCGTCCAGAAGTGAAATGTTCCCAGTCAATATGGGGATAATTGAAATCCCCCACTATTATTGGGTTCTTAATTTTGATAGCCTCTCTAATTTCCCTTAGCATTTCATCATCACTATAACTGTCCTGGTCAGGTGGTCGATAATAGATCCCTAATGTTATATTTTTATTAGCGCATGAAATTTCTATCCATAGAGATTCTATGGAACATGTGGATTCGCTTAAGATTTTTAAGCCCTCATGCTGTGGGACTTTTGTGTAGCTCATTCAATACAGCTGCAAGCATCGTACCTCCTGGGAGTACAGAACGAGTTGGCGGACCATCTCAGCAGATCATTCCATGGCCGCCACGAGTTGTCTCTACGTCCGGATGTCATGAACTCCAACTTCCAACAATGGGGCTTTCTCCAGATAGATCTGTTAGCCATGTGATGCAACAGGAAGTGCCAGCAGTTCTGCTCCTTCCTGAATCACAGTCCGGGCTCCATCGCGGATGTGTTCCTCCTCTCATGGGGAGGCCATCTCCTGTATGTGTTCCCGCCTATCCCTCTCGTTCACAACGTGCTCCTCAAGATACAGAGGGAAGCTTCGGTGATACTGATAGCTCCAGCCTGACCCTGCCAACACTGTTACACATCTCTCCTCGAAATGTCCGTGGAAGCCCCAGTCAACTTGCCACTCTTCCTGGACTTAATAACTCAGGATCATGGCCATCTCCAGCACCCAAACCTCGAGTCCTTGCACCTCACAGCGTGGAAGCTCCATGAGTGAACCCGATGGAGCTCTCTTGCTTGGACTTGGTCAGATAAGTCCTCCTTGGCAGTAGGAAACCCCCAACCAGGACTACCTACCTGGCCAAATGGAAGAGATTTTCAATCTGGTTGGCACAACACTGTCCATCTCCGACGCTCATCTCAGGACCCTGGTCTCTTGAAAGTAGAAGTGATTGTTGACTGGCCAGTACCCCAGACCAAAAAATAGATCCCATATTTCATAGGCTTGGTTGACAATAACCGCTGGTTTGTGCATGGGGTCAGTGACACTTGCGTATGATCACAGACTTGTATAAGAAGATAAAGCCAAACAGAGTGGTGTGACCAGGAGGTTTGTTAAGGTAAAAAATATCTTCTCAGAAAAGTCTGCTCTGGCCAGTCCGGATTTTGACAAAACATTTGAACGTGCACAGATGCATCAGATATTGGGCTTGGTGCAGTTTTAATGCAGTCAGGAGAAAGTAACAAAAAGACCCCATTGCTTTCTTGAGTAAAGAACTGACACTCACCGAGACAATTACTTTGTCATAGAAAAAGAGTGCTATGCCATTGTACGGGCCAGAGCCAGCTCCACCTTTTCTGCTGCCCTAAGCGGCCAAAAAAAAAAAAAAAAAGACGAGCGGCGGCACTTCGGCGGCTGCTCAATCGCGCCGCTTCTTCGGCAGCAATTCGATGGTGGGTCCTCCCTCTCTTCCTCTTCAGCGGCAGCTCAAAGAGGAAGAGAGGGAATGAGGGACCCACCACCGAATTCCCACTGAAGACCTGGATGTGTCATCCCGATATCGGATGGAGTGCCCTTTGTATTCGCCGCCCCAAGCACCAGCTTCCTATGCTGGTGCCTGGAACTGGCCCTGGTACGGGCAATCCAACAATTCAGGCCATATCTCTTTAACAGAAAGTTCAGGATTCTAACTGACCACTCTCCATTATTGTGGCTACAGAGATCCAAAGACACCAATTCCAAACTGCTGCAGTGGGGCCTGACACTCCAAGAATATTACATGGAAATTGTGCATTTTAAGGGGAAGGAAAATATACTAGTGAATGCTCTGTCCAGGAAAAAGGATTTTGACCCAACGCCTTTACATTAGTCAATGGCTGACCCTACTGAGTCATTGAAAGAGGTGAGGTGTGACCCTAAAATTCCCTTCATGCCCACAGGCAGAGTAGACAAAGGATTGTGGATTTACCTGTTTCACCCACTTGATTCCAGGCAGAGGACAATGAGAGTACATTTACGTAATAGGTAAACAACGGAATCAAACTAACAAGCAGCAGAGGAAACAGCTTAACAACCACACCAGGGCACATAGTTTACAGAAGCTCTTCCTGGCTCATGAAACTAAGACAATGGACTTTGGAAAAGATAAGGAGTGCAAACAGACATTCTAGTTATCCATCACTTAGGGAACAAAGGGGAGAGTACCTTCTAGCTCTGTGAAGGTTGGGCCTCTGGCCTGGAGGGCTAGTGATGCTGGTAACTTGATATAAGTAACAAAATTCCTTAAGCAAAGATTCTAACTTGCTAAAATTAAGTGGGTTTTAATTTATTTTGTTTGTAACTGTACTTGTCTCTTTTTCTCTTGCTTAGTAGCACTTAAATCTATGTTCCTTATTAATAAACTTAGTTTATAGTAAAATTAAGAATATCTCAGGGCTGTTATATTGAAGTAAAGAGTGAATCCTCAGCTACCTGAAGAGGCTGGTACACGTACTGTCTCTTTGGAGGTAGCGATGTTAATAATTTCTGGGAGTATCCAATGAAAGAGACTGGACATGGCAGAGAGATACTTCTGGAGAACATGGGAACTGGGATTCACTGAATGTTAATTGCAAGCCAAGGATTAGACTGTCTCATGGAGTTTGTTGGTGAGGTGGAAAGGCTGATGTGGCAGGGAACTGACACACAGTCTAAATTCCAACAAAAGTCTCCCTTGCTGAGGCAGAGAGGGTAATACAGTGGCTGACAGTTCTGGTGGCCTTGAGCAGAGCATCACAAAAGCCTTCAGAAATCTGGATGTGTCCCATGATGTGGTGAGGGTATTTTTTTTCAAACTATATCAGTTTAGACTCATAGTATAGAGGCAATGCTCTTTTTTTGTTGGTGCAACATTAGACAAGAAAATGCAAAAAGATGAGCTGCTAATAGTGCTTATAAAGATCAGGCATCAGTGCAAGCCCATCCTGTACAGTCCCTTCCTTTTCTGCCCCACATTCCAGATGCCTCGCTGGTCCACGTGCTGTCCCCATAAGCCACACATGTATTTCATCAGATGCTGCTATAGCGCTTGGGTGGGACTGGGTTTGGGGGTAGGGCAGCAGGGACTGAGGGCACAACACTGAGAGTATGGCACACATGCAATTGCAGTGGGTTTTTAAAACCCCCAAGCAGAGCCCTGAGCAGCCAGACACTTTGTACAACCAAAGTCTGACCTGACTTTGGGAAAACACAAATGGCTTTAAAATGTTTTGAATATTGTTTTTTAAGCACTCAAATCCTGCCTAAAGGTGATGCACTGCAGACTCACCTGTGCATCGCTCTATCAGCATTAATATTATACCCTGCCTATCAAGCACTCCCAATTTCTGATTCTTTTCTCCATCTGCTCGCCTTGATTTCTCTATCAGAAAAATGGGGATAAAAATGCTTTCCTTCTCCCACCCTGAGTCTAACTCGTCTATTTACATTGTATGCTCTTTGAGGCAGGGACTGTCTCTCACTCTCCGTGTCTGTGCAGTGATTAACACAATAGTGATAAATAATAATATAGCGCTGAGCTCTTATATAGCACTTTTCATCAGTAGTTCTCGCTGCACTTCACAAAGAAAATCAACATCATTATCCCCATTTTACAGACATTTGGTTTAGGGAAGCTGGAAGGTTTGTGTTATTTTAGTGTGTTTTTAATTTCAGTGAGTTTACATTAAACTGTTGCCAGAAGTGCCTGAGGGTTTCAATCTCTCCATTACTGTGCTCACAAAAAATGGAGGCTGATACTAATAAAGCAGAAGGCCCTAGGGTGTCAGTAGATTTGTTTAGAGATGTGGGACCCACTCAGCAGCATCAGACTGGGTAGGCAAGGACCTACAGGGAAAAGAGGACTCTAAGGCTTTGTCCATCCCAGTCCTCGCTGTACCTCAATCCCTTTGACAATCATTTTCTTCTTATGTAAAACAGAAGAGTGAAATCCTGACCCATTGAAGGCAGTGGGAGTTTTGCCGCTGACTTTAATGGGGGCCAGGATATCACCCAGGGAAGGGACACTTGGGACGGCTGTGGTCCAAGGGATAAGAGTTTTGCAGGGTTTCAAGGCTTCCACAAACCTTTGGTACGTGATCCGGTTCCTCCTGGTTTCCTTTTATGTGCCCTGCAAAAATGCTGCTGTTACCAAGGGCTAATAATTTCTAAAGCAACATTATTCTTTTTTGCATATTTGTACATTTGAATTATTAATCAATGGCTATATTTTGACATCAGTTTGTGTGTGTTCAGTGAAATCAATGTTTATTTACCAATAAAAATATAATCTTACCAAGCCTAATCATCATAAGCAGTTCACTGAACTTCAGTGAATTCCAACTGGATTATCTTGCAGCATCTGTTGAATTTCAGAGGCTGTTGTCTTATTTTGGTGAAATACTACCCCTTCCACTTTCTCCCAGAGGTATTATTTTAAAAAGGACAATAATAAACATTGGCTCAAAGGAACCTAAGGGAATTTCACTGAGAGCAGGGATCCTAACTTCTTTAGGCTCCTCTAAAAATATCAACCTTTCCATATTACCTTTTTTTACCCTGAATGAAATAAGGGCTTTTAAAAAAGCATTAAGGAGGGAAAGAGGGGAGGGCAAGAGGAGAAAAAGAACTAAAATAAGGCAGTGGAAAATGGAAACACTTACTAGATTTTTCTTTTCTACTGTATTTATGTGTTTGCTTTTTAATAGTGGATGGATAATAATTGATACAATGAACTGAGATCAACTTGTTATACTGCGTGCTTTTATATATATATATATTCATTCTGATATTTTTCATAGATATGTAAACATTCATAACTAAAACAGAAAAAATGTAAGCTAGTAGCAGTAGAGACAGCTTTTTGATTTACGATATATGACGAAAAGACAAGACCGGTGTATCCTGGGACCAAGGTAGCTACAACACTACAAATAATATGTGGCAGCATCATGCAAGGCATTTCTTCATTTGAACGGAAATTATATGTATTCATAAATAACATATGTAATAGGCAAGTAATAATAATATAAATCACAAAACAATTGCTAAGATATTGTGTTGTTTTATTTTAGTATATTCATAATTTAAGATGCAGATCAATTCATTAATATCCAAAACAGAAAAAATATAGTTTACTTATATTTTATCTCATATACAAATCTGCAAAATAAAGATGTATATACATCAATTTACTGTATTTTTACTAATACAAGTTAACAAAAAAAAGTGTGCTACATACAGAAGGTATGAGTAAAGGGCAGTACCAAAACTAAGCTGGTTTGTTGGTAAAGAACTAACTTATTATCATTCAAAGCTTTACTCTACCCAAAATGTATGATGATTGTTTTGAAAAATCACTAGGCTCCTAGTAATTCCAAAGTTACCAAATTACTACATGAAATGGGTTCCTATAACCAGCTTCCATCATCGATACTTTCTGCTACATGAGTAGTTTTCTCAAGTGATCCACATTCATTAGAACTTTCTTCTAAAAGTCGTACTAAACTTGACATCGTTGTGTGAGGATCAAGTAGTTTCACAAGGGGGATCTCCACCTTTCTTTCATGAAAGATACGATTCTGTAGCGTCATGGCTAACATAGAGTCCAT
>RQSS01116280.1:0-12403 GCA_003846335.1 Cuora mccordi | reverse complement strand
CCCTGGGACCAACATGGATACACCACCACCACAAACAAGGTTAAAAGTCAATGCACATGGGAGAAGCATCTTGTGTTTCATTCCTTATGTCCTAGTCCCATCATGTGGCCATTTCCTTTTCTTCCTTTCTGTTAAAAGCTTTGGTGTTTTGCACAGAAACATTATTTCCTCAGGAGAGACCCAGGAGTTGGGGGCTGCATTCCTGTGCCAAACAGTCACTGGAAGGGGGCAGACAAAGGCCTTTAGGACGAGGCATCCGTCACTGTCAAAAGATCATCTCCCTCCTGCAGGTCACTGGCAGCCTGAATTTGTTCCTTATCCTCCCAGAGTCTGGGGGCTGGAATCAGCACTACCCAGCCCCTCCGTATGTAGCAGGAACAAACACAAACCTGGTCTTTAAAACAAGCTGTTCCCTTCCTTCTCAGGGAAGATTTTTCTGTGATTGAAGTGGAGCTTCAGTTCCCCTCTCCTAGGGGTGGGGCAGGTGTGGGGCCAGCTCCCAGTAAGATCTGTTTTTACCTTTGCCCCGTTTCAGTCACTCTGGGATGGTAACTCTGCTCCCAGCTGTCAGGCAGCTTCCAGCCCAACCACCCTGCTCACTACTTCCATGATCATGTGTCACCCCCTTTGCCAGCACACAGAGCCTGCAGGAAAGCTACTCCTGCCAGGTGCATTGGTGGTTTAGTGGTGTGCGTAGGTGTCTTCCAAGCAATTCATCTGGGTTTGATTCCCAGCCAATGCAATAATGGCTTTTCTCTTCTGTTGTTTCCTCATCTGGAAGTGGTACAATTTCAGTCACATTGTGTTACAATCACATTATCTATAGAATGAGACAATAAATGTGTCGAAGTCCAGCAGGTCATATAGGATGAAGGCACACAAGGGGCTGGAATGTGTCATCTGAGAAAGACAGAACACTTGGAAACCTGCATCTCCCATCCCCTGGCCTTGCGTGTTATGATTCCAGCTGCGTGAGCTGTTTGTAGGATGTTCCGGCACGATGGGGAAATGAAGTTTTGAGTCAGTTTTTGCTCCTCCAGGTTCCTTTGCTGTTACAGTTATAATGACATGAACAAAAGGGAAGCAAAATAAACATAAACCCCAAATTGCAATACAGGTGGGGAAAGGGAAGATCACGGTTAAGCCAAACACGTCAAATAAAAATTAATACTAAAAAGGTGAGGAGGGAAGAGATCAGGTATGTGGAGATCCCCTTGATATTTCAACGCACATTGTTAGAATCTAAGTTCAGACTTGACACTGGAAAACCTGCAACTTCCTGTCTCTCTGAACACCTGTGATGAGCAAGATGGAGTTGGGACACCTGTTCTGCTTCAATCATTTATTGTCTCTCTGTTCTCTCCTTCTTCTCCCCCCAATTCCTCATCTCCAATGTCTCTGCCTTTCTCCTCTTGCTCCCTCTCCCCTGCCCTTTCCCAGGAACTCACAGTCTACAGCATTTAGGAAAAGCCAGAGCTCCCATGTTCTGCACATGATCCTCTGTCAGAGGACGTGGGACCCCGGTCAGAACCAGTCACCTGATCAATATGACCCTTTATGGGCGACTTCTCTGCCTACTCTGCAATTTACACACACCCCCACTGAAGGGGGTGGGGTACAGCTCTGACTGAGAGGCCCCACAGGAGAAACTTCAGCCCAAAGACAAATTTGTGTGAAATGCTGAGAAGTGAAGAGCCCCCTTCCCTTCCCCCCAAATCCCCAGAACTCTAGTGTCACCCCCATGGCACCAGCACAGGGAACCCAGTGAGATGGGGTTACAGAATACAAGGGGGGAGGCAGCAGGGAGAGAGGTGACAGGGAATCTCTCTCTTTCCTTCTCTCTTCACTTTCTGTTCTTCTCTTTCCTTCCAGGAACTGCAGTCACAGTAGGGAGGGGTTTGTCTCCGTGTCTGTCACAGAGGTGGTGGAAGTGATGGATTCTGTGACTTCCTGCAACCTCCGTGACTTCTGCAGTGGCCACAGTGGCTGACTCCAGGGCCACTCAATCAACTGGCTCCAGGGACCGCCCAAACAGCGGCCAATGCGGCTGGCCCTGGGGAACACTTGACCAGCGGTTCTGAGAGCAGCAGGAGCAGCCGCAGCTCGGTGGCCCCCGGCAGCACTTCTGGGGTGTCCGGAGCAGCAGCTGGTCCCCTGGGGCTCCCCTCTTTGTGGCAGCAGCTGGAGTGGCAGCGACTCTCAGGGCTTCTCCCCTGGTAGCTGGTGCTCATTAGCCATCAATTAAATCAACACGCTTCCCCCTGCAAGTGGATTTAGCCCGGGACCCTCAGAGTCAGCAGCTGTTACGACCCCACTGAGCTCTCTGGTCAGGTGTCCTAGTGCCAGGAGCCTCCGATTTAGATCCTAAAATAGCGTTTTTGCACCAGGGGCGACTGAAATTTTGGACCAGACATTGTAGCTCCACTGTTATTTTACTGAATTGCTTCAAAACAGCAAGTGTAGAAAGTATCCTAAGTGCCAGGCTCTCTGCCATGGAAACAGCTGCCCCTGCTCTGCAGGAGTCTGTGCATTCCACCCAGCAACGTACACACCTGCTCCGCACTGAAGGGGGGTCAGACAGTGACGGTAACGCAAATCTTCCGACTAGTAACCCAGGTCCCTTTCTTTAACCCAGAATGTGCCAGTCACCTGTTAGCCATGGCGTTATCTTCACCTTCAAATACCTCTCAGGACATTGAACAGAGGGAGTGAAACCCCCCAACTGGCTCCCTGTTGAGGCGTTGTACCGTACCTGCCCCTGGAGACTGTCTGGTTTTATACTCTTAGAGCTTTTTCTCTTCAAACCCCTTTGGGCCAACCTCCGCATTTCAGAGTTTAGAATTTACTCTCATCACCCTCCTATGGCACTTTCCATGTGAATTGGGCAAAGGAAGTGGGGGAAGCTCCGTGGCTAATGAAAACCAACGCTCTGGGTGAGGCCTGAACTCACACCCACAGCTGTATTTCCCCCTGCATGAGCCACTATAGGTGCTTCTTAGACAAACTTGGCCTGTAGGTGTGTCTGTGCTTCACCACTTTGGCTGCTCTGTGAAAAGCTGATGGTTCAAACAGAAGCTGGTGGGCTTTTGTTTTGTTTTAAGCAATTAGAGTCTAGTACATTTTGACAGGCAGAAAATGCCCTATTCTGGTCTAGCCCCATTTGACTCCTTCTGTCCATCTTCTTCCTTCCCCCTCAGTGTCTTTCCTTCCCCATTGGGGACATGCAGAGATGAACCCCAGTCAGTCTGTGTCACAGAGAGTCTGTATCTCCTAAGGAATGTGGGTGAAGGAGTCCAGCTGAATTAACGCCGCTCACCTGGGTTAGAAACATTTGTTTCTTTCGAGCAGATAGTGGGAAATGGGACATTAATTCAGACCCAGGAGGCAAGGCAGAGGCTTCATGATCTTGATCTCCATGAAGGGAGAGAGGATCCCCGGGAAGGAACAGAGCTTCCTTTAGATTCAAGCTGGGGCTCCTGGAAGTTGGAAAAGACCCTTGGTCACTGAGGATCTCATGGGATCGTGCTGCTCCAGAGGCTCGAGAGTTCTGGGTGTGGGGAGGGTGTCACTGCACAGTCTGAAATGAAAGGGAGGACCCTGGAAGGGAAGGGGAGGAACAGAAAATGGAGAGGAATGAAACAGAGCAAACCCCTCTTCTCTCTCCCCTCCCCGACCCAGCAAGAACTGTTATCAGTGGGGAAACTCCCCACAATGAATGGCAGAGACCACAGAGACGTTTGCCTCATGCTGAGAAGTAAGGTGTCCAGACACCAAGTGTGAAAAATCAGAGACTTTCCCCAAATGCATTGGTGGTATAGTGGTGAGCATAGCTGCCTTCCAAACAGTTGACCTGGGTTCAAGTCCCAGCCAGTGCAATGATGTGATGATTCCTGCACTGGGAATTGGTTTAATTTCAGTCATGTTGTATCAGTTTATTGAGAGAATCAGTATCCCAAATCAGAACAGGTCCTTAAACACCCTGTGGAGAAAGAAAGGGGCAGGACTATATAATGAGCAGTTGGAGTCATCCTGGTATTACAATGCTTGGTTTACTTTTTTTAAAAAATTTCCTTTACTTCCCTCTCCCTTTTAGACTCAGAGCCTTTAAGGTCAGAAGGGATCAGTGTGATCATCTTGTCTGACCTGCTGCACCTTGCAGGCCAAAAGACCCCACCCACCCACTCCTGTAATAGACCCGGGAGGGGAGGCAGATCCGTGCTCTGCCCCTACCCCAGGCAGCACATGGAGGCCCTCTGCTCCCCTCCCCAATGTGTGTGCAGAGATGTGCCAGCAGCACTAAGGTGGCTCCCTGCCCACTCTGCCTCCGTCCCTCCATGCCGCTCCCAGAAGTGGCTGGCATGTCCCAGCATCCCCTGGGGTGGGGGGAGTGTCTCCACGTGCTGCCCCTGCCCCAAGCACCAACTCTGCAGCTCCCATTGGCCAGGAACTGTAGCCAATGGGAGCTCTGGGGGCAGCACCTGCAGACAGCAGCACATGGAGATCCCCTGGCCCCACTCATCTAGGAGCTGCTGCCAGAGGGTTGTGTGTACCGGTCACTTTGGGAGCTGCACCACCCCTCCTGCACCCCACCCCCAGCGCAGAGCCCACACCCAAATTTCCTCCCAGTGCTTTGCTTGTCTTCCTTTCACCAGAACCATCCTTCTTCTCCTGGGCTGCAAGTAGCCACCCCTGGGAAGCCAAGAGGCAGGCACAGGATTCTGCCAGGTAAGTGTCCCCCAGCGCCGCGATGGACAGTGTGATGAAGGTAAGTCTTCCTGAGGCACAATGAACTGCAACGCAGCAAACCACTGGCCAGGCGGTCGGGGCGAAGGGCAGTCACTGGAGGTACAAGCTTGTGAGTGACTCCTGAGCACAGGGCCCCTCCCCTTTTAAGGACCTGCTCCTCATGGCCTACGACTGGAGATGACTTGGCTGCATCTGGTGGGTCACACTCCACCTTGGGCAGTGTCCATGCAGTGTCCATGCTCTGGGTGTGTGAGTGCTGCCTAATGAGCGTCCCAGACACCTTGTCTATCTAGGAGCTCTTCTGATCTTCCAGATGTTCAACCAGCCCCTTCATCCCACAAGCATTGCAGGAGGGAGCGGGAGGGGGAGAGGGAAAGCCACTTCACAGGCATTCAGAGAGGGAGAGGAGACAAAAATGGGAATGGGGGAAGTATAACAGACCTAGCTGTTGGAGTTGCAGCTAGCCAGAGATGTTAGGAGTAATAAGAAGGGTTTTTTTCAGGTATGTTAGCAACAAGAAGAAAGTCAAGGAAAGTGTGGGCCCCTTGCTGAATGAGGGAGGGAACCTAGTGACCAAGGATGTGGAGAAAGCTAGTGTACTCAATGCTTTTTTTGCCTCTGTCTTCATAGACAAGGTCAGCTCCCAGCCACCTGCACTCTGCAGCATGGTATGGGGAGGTGACCAGCTCTCTGTGGAGAAAGAAGTAGTTTGGGACTATTTAGAAAAGCTGGATGAGCACAAGTCCATGGGATGCGCTGCATCCGAGGGTGCTAAAGGAGTTGGCCGATGAGATTGCAGAGCCATTGGCCATTATCTTTGAAAAATCATGGCGATCGGGGGAGGTCCCGGATGACTGGAAAAAGGCTAATGTAGTGCCCATCTTTAAAAAAGGGAAGAAGGAAGATCCAGGGAACTACAGGCCAGTCAGTCTCACCTCAGTCCCTGGAAAAATAATGGAGCAGGTCCTCAAGGAGTCAATTTTGAACCACTTAAAGGAGGGGAAAGTGATCAGGAACAGTCAGCATAGATTCACCAAGGGCAAGTCATGCCTGACTAACCTAATTGCCTTCTATGATGAGATAACCGGCTCTGTGGATGAGGGGAAAGCAGTGGATGTGCTATTTCTGGACTTTAGCAAAGCTTTTGATACAGTCTCCCACAGTATTCTTGCCAGCAAGTTAAAGAAGTATGGGCTGGATGAATGGACGGTAAGGTGGATAGAAAACTGGCTAGATGGTCGGGCTCAACGGGTAGTGATCAATGGTTCCATGTCTAGTTGGCAGCCGGTATCAAGTGGAGTGCCCCAAGGGTCGGTGCTGGGGCCGGTTTTGTTCAATATCTTCATTAACGATCTGGAGGATGGTGTGGACTGCACCCTCAGCAAGTTTGCAGATGACACTAAACTGGGAGGAGTGGTTGATACGCTGGAGGGTAGGGATAGGATACAGAGGGACCTAGACAAATTAGAGGATTGGGCCAAAAAAATATGATGAGGTTCAACAAGGACAAGTGCAGAGTCCTGCACTTAGGACGACAGAATCCCATGCACTGCTACAGACTAGGGACTGAATGGCTGGGCAGCAGTTCTGCAGAAAAGGACCTAGGAGTTACAGTGGACGAAAAGCTGAATATGAGTCAACAGTGTGCCCTTGTTGCCAAGAAGGCTAATGACATTTTGGGTTGTATAAGTAGGGGCATTTCCAGCAGATCGAAGGATGTGATCATTCCCCTCTATTCAGCACTGGTGAGGCCTCATTTGGAGTACTGTGTCCAGTTTTGGGCCCCACACTACGAGAAGGATGTGGATAAATTGGAGAGAGTCCAGCGGAGGGCAACAAAAATGATTAGGGGGCTGGAGCAGATGACTTATGAGGAGAGGCTGAGGGAACTGGGATTGTTTAGCCTGCAGAAGAGAAGAATGAGGGGGGATTTGATAGCTGCTTTCAACTACCTGAAAGGGGGTTCCAAAGAGGATGGATCTAGACTGTTCTCAGTGGTAGAAGATGACAGAACAAGGAGTAATGGTCTCAAGTTGCAGAGGGGGAGGTTTAGGTTGGACATTAGGAAAAACTTTTTCACTAGTAGGGTGGTGAGGAACTGGAATGGGTTACCGAGGGAGGTGGTGGAATCTCCTTCCTTAGAAGTCTTTAAGGTCAGGCTTGACAAAGCCCTGGCTGGGATGATTTAGTTGGGTTTGGTCCTGCTTTGAGCAGGGGGTTGGACTAGATACCTCCTGAGGTCCCTTCCAACCCTGAGATTCTATGATTCTATGATTCCCTGCTGGCTCACTGCTCCCCTCTGTGCCCACCTGCCACTTGCCCACCCGCTCGCCCACCTGCTCCCCACTTGCCCCCTTAACCCGCCCAAGTATAAAGCTTCATTCAAAGCCCCAGGGGTCACTATATCACTGCACCCAGCAGTCACTCACTGCAGTTGTAGATAAATCTCTGCATTATGCATTTTTGTATAACTTGTCTATGACTTTGTATTGAACCTTGATAATATGTTATAGGGGGCCCCTAAGGTAGTGTAATTAAGGTAACAGAAAAATGTCTTTTTGCTAGAAGTAGAATAAGATCTTCCCCCCACTTGGTAATCAGTCGCCCTGTGGAGTGAATCATAGAATCATAGAATCTCAGGGGTGGAAGGGACCTCAGGAGGTCATCTAGTCCAACCCCCTGAATGAGGTGGGACTGAGGAAGGCGTGGAAGGCAGCACCTCCAAACAGCTGCAGCCCATGGAGAGGGGCTGGGAGCCCGACCAAGGCCAATCAGATCTGGCAAGTGGGCTGGCTAGAGAAGAGCCGACACACTGACGGCCTCGGAGGTTAGGAGCAAGCACCTTCCTGTGGGAACCCCCTCTGTGCAGCACTGGGACTACCCCCAGCCCAGAGAAAAGCAGCAAAAAGGACCAACAGACACAGTCCCAGATTTTGAAGCTGGGAGATTTGCCCCTCTCCACCCACCGACTCGCCGCTTGCCTCCTCACTGCCCCCCCCAAGTGTAAAGCCTCATTCAAAGACCCAGGGGTCACTATATTAATGCACACAGCAGTCAATCACTGCAGTACCAAAAATAAAAATACTGAAAATGGATGCCCCCCTCCATCCACCGACTTGTTGCTCACCTCCTTACCCCCCCTCCAAGTATCAGGGTCAGCAGATTTGTAGAAATTTTGGTGGTGCCCAGAACACTCAGAGCCCGCACACACACCCCGAACTCTGCTCCCCTCCTGCCTAAGGCTCTGCAAGGGAGTTTGGGTGGGGAGAGGAGGTCTGGGGTGCAGGCCCTGGGTTGAGGCAGGGGTTTGGGGTGTAAGATGGTTGAGAGATTGGGGTCTGGGATGGCGTTGGGTACAGGCTCTGGGATGCAGCAAAGAATCCTGTGGCACCTTATAGACTAACAGACGTTTTGCAGCATGAGCTTTCGTGGGTGAATACCCACTTCTTCAGATGCAAGCTCTGGGATGGAGCTTGGATGCTGGGTGCAGGCTCCGGGCTGGGGCACAGGGTGAGGGTGCAGGATGGGTGGACACAAGGGCGGCTGTAGGCACCAGCAAAGCAAGCAGGTGCTTGGAGCAGCCCATTTGAAGGGACAGCAGCTGGCAGGGATCCAGCCTGGGAGCTGAGAACCAACAGGGAGCCCTGGGAGCTGTAGTTCCTTGGTTAGCTCCCTGTCTATAGAGCCAGCCCTGGAGCTGGCTCTACATTTCCCAGCATTCCCTTGGCTGCTATCAACAGGAAAGGAAAGGGGAGGGAGTATGGTAGCTGAAACCTCATGCTGCACCTTGCTGTGAATGGAAAGGGGGTGGCACTGTGAATGGGGAACAAGTGTGCCCAAGGAGTAGAAAGCTTTGGCCCAGAAGCAGCAAAATTAATCAAACATAAAACTGGTTATGACTTATTTACTTGGTCTTAAAAGAGAACAACAAGGACCTGAGTCTCCTCCCTGTCAATAACCCCCTGCTCAGCCAATCAGGGTAGAGACTGAGGACGGAAGGCGGAGAGTTCTCACCAGAGAGCCCAAAGGATGGCCCAGGTCACTGGTGGGGATCACTGCCCGAGCACTATTGCAGCCCCACATTTTTGGGTGGACCTACCACAGTGGGAGCTGCAGAGCACTCCCCCACCACACTCACACACACACACACACCCTTCCTGGTGTTGGGAGGGGAACAGGAGAAAGGACAAAAGAAGCAAGAGACAAAGAGAAAGAAGGGAAGGATGGATGAATGGAGGAAAAGGGGAAACAAAAAGGACAAACCCCAATGTCTGCAGTCATTCTAAGGGACAAAATCCCAGGTGCGCAATAAAATTCTGCCTCCTTAAGCTCGTGTTTTCCATGCCTAGAATTCATCTCTCACCAGCTGGATCAGACTGAACAGGTTTCAAACCTCGAGGAAGCTCTTGCCTTCTAAACAGGGACGGCTGTTTTCTAGTAAAATCACTACAAGGGAAGGAGAAAACTGGAAAGAGGTTCCTCCTGGCTCTCACGTCCGTGAACCCGAATACTCTCTCAGTCCTCAGAGAGAGACCTGGAGAAGGAGACTTGCTGAAGCAAAGCCACAGGGGTCTCTGAGGTTTCCCTGGCCCCTCGCCCCTGTCCTGCCTGGCTGATGTCAGCATCTCTCTGTGAGGTCACCACCTCCCCACCACCTTCGACCAATAGTCTGAGGTCCTGCAAAAGGCCTTTGTGATGTCACTGCCACACCCCTCCCTTGCTGTGCCAATGTCCTGCCCCTGGCCAGGCACTTTGGAGGTTTGAGCTACTCCCTGTGGATCACCCCACTCAAGGAGCGTTCGTTCTAGGCCTGCTTGTAATTGCCAGCTGTGGGAGGGAGTGTGCAGCAGTGGTTAGCGAAGGGGCCTGGAAAGAAGGCCTGCTGGGTCCCATCCATACTTCTGACACTTGGTGTGACCCTGAGCCAGTAGCTTCCCCTCCCCAGGCCTGTTTCTCGTTAGTAGGGTTGGGGTCGCAGTCCCGACAGCCCAGGGGGGTTGGGAGGCTCTAGGAAGGTGTGTAAAGTGCTGGGATGTCAGGATCCCGGAGTCACTGTCACCCCCACACTAGGACGGTGTTCTGCACCCCCTGCTGCTGGCTGAGTTTCTCCGTCCCTTGGCAATAAAACAGCCTAGAACCCTAACCAGGGTTATTGTATCTGCTGCTCAAGATCCATAAACCTGGAAATCCTGGACGCCCCATCATCTCAGGCATTGGCACCCTGACAGCAGGATTGTTTGACTATGTAGACGCCCTCCTCAGGCCCTACGCCACCAGCACTCCCAGCTATCTTCGAGACGCCACTGACTTCCTGAGGAAACTACAATGATCTTCCAGAAAACACCATCCTGGCCACTATGGAGACAGAAGCCCTCTACACCAACATTCCACACAACGATGGACTACAAGCCATCAGGAACCGTATCTCCGATAATGTCACGGCAAAACTGGAGGCTGAACTTTGTGACTTTGTCCTCATCCATAACTATTTCACATTTGGAGACAATGTTTACCTTCAAGCCAGCAGCACTGCTATGGGTACTCACATGGCCCTATGGTATGCCAACGTTTTTATGAATCACTTAGAACATTTCCTCAGCTCTCGTCCCCTAAGGCCCCTACTCAACTTGTGCTACACTGCTGACATCTTCAGCATCTGGACCCATGGAAAAGAAAACCCTTGAGGAATTCCACCATGATTTCAACAATTTCCATCCCACCATCAACCTCAGCCTGGATCAGTCCACACAAGAGATCCACTTCCTGGACACTACAGTGCTAATAAGCGATGGTCACATAAACACCACCCTATACTGGAAACCTACTGAACGCTATACTTACCTACATGCCTTCAGCTTTCACCTAGAAGTCATGGAGGTCGCGGGAAGTCACAGAATCCGTCACTTCCACCACCTCTGTGACAGACACGGATCCCTTCCAATGAGACAAAGCCCTCCCTGCTGTGACTGCAGTTCCTGGAAAGAAAGAGAGACTCCCTGTCACCTCTCTCCCTGCTGCCTCCCCCCTTGTATTCTGTAACCCCATCTCACTGGGTTCCCTGTGCTGGTGCCATGGGGGTGACACTAGAGTTCTGGGGATTTCGGGGGCTCTTCACTTCTCAGCATTTCACACAAAACTATATTTGGGCTGAAATTTCTCTTGTGAGGCCTCTCAGTCAGAGCTGTCCCCCACCCCCTTCAGTGGGTGTGTGTGTAAATTGCAGATTAGGCAGAGAAGTCGCCCATAAAGGGTCATATTGATCTGGCAACTGGTTCTGACGAGGGTCCCATGTCCTCTGACACGGGGCTCATGTGCAGAACATGGGAGCTCTGGTTTGTCCTAAATGCTGTAGAGTGTGAGTTGCTGGGAAAGGGCCGGGGAGAGGGAGCAAGAGGAGAAAGGCAGAGACATCGGAGACGAGGAACTGGGGGGAGAAGGAGAGAACAGAGAGACAATAAATGATTGAAGCAGAACAGGTGTCCCAACTCCATCTTGCTCATCACAGGTGTTCACAGAGCTGGGTAGCTGCAGGTTTTCCAGTGTCAAGTCTGAACGTTGATTCTAACAATGTGCGTTGAAATATCAAGGGGATCTCCACATACCTGATCTCTTCCCCGCTCCTCTTTTTTAGTATTAATTTTTATTTTGATGTGTTTGGCTTAACCGTGATCTTCTCTTTCCCCACCTGTATTGCAATTTGGGGGTTATTTTTATTTTGCCTCCCTTTTGTTCATGTCATTATAATTGTAACAGCAAAGGAATCTGCAGGAGCAAAAACTGACTCAAAACTTCATTTCCCTGCATGCCGGAACATCATACAAACAGCTCACGCAGCTGGAATCATAACATGCAAGGCCGGGGAGGGGAGATGCAGGTTTCCCAGTGTCTGTCTTTCTCAGATGACACATTCCAGCACCTTGTGTGCCTCCATCCTGTATAACCTGCTGGACTTTGACACATTTATTGTTTCATTCTATAGATACTGCGATTGTAACACAATGTGACTGAAATTAAACCACTTCCAGATGAGGAAACAACAGAAGAGAAAAGCCATTATTGCATTGGCTGGGAATTAAACCCAAATCAACTGCTTGGAAAGCACCTATGCACACCACTATACCACCAATGCATCTGGCAGGAGTAGCTTTCCTGCAGGCTGTGAGTGCTGGCAGAGGAAGTGACACATAACCACAGAGCTAGTGAGCAGGGTGGATGGGCTGGAAGCTGCCTGACAGCTGGGAGCAGAATTAGGATCCCAGAGTGACTGAAAGGGGACAAAAGGTGAAAACAGATCTCACTGGAGCTGGCCCCACACCTGCCCCGCCCCTAGGAGAGGGGAACTGAAGCTCAACTTCAATCACAGAAAAATCTTCCCTGAGGAGGAAGGGGACAGCCTGTTTTAAAGAACAGGTTTGTGTTTGTTCCTGCTACATATGGAGGGGCTGGGTAGTGCTGATTCCAGCCCCCAGACTCTGGGAGGATAAGGAACAAATTCATGCTGCCAGTGACTTGGAGGGGGGAGATGATCTTTTGACAGTGATGGACGACTCATCCTAAAGGCCTTTGTCTGCCCCTTTCCAGTGATGGTTTGGTACAGGAATGCAGCCCCCCTCTCCTGGGGAAATAATGTTTCTGTGCAAAACACCAAAGCTTTTAA
>RQSS01116278.1:0-33357 GCA_003846335.1 Cuora mccordi | reverse complement strand
GCGGGGGGGGGGGGCGGGAGGGGCACGTGTCCCCCGTGGGGGCTGCCCGGACCCCGGTTTCTCAATCCCACTTCCTGGCCCCAAACTACCCACCTGCCCATCCCCCACTGCTGCCCCCTTCCCTCATCCAGGGACCTGCCAGCTCCCCCACCCCCCTTTGCCCTCTTAAAGCAGCTCCTCACAGGGCTGCCTGTGGGGGTGGGGGGAACCATCACTTTGTGTATATGTATTGGATAGTAATATAAAATCCAGTCCAAGAGTCCCGCTTTTCCCTCTAGTTATTTAACAGCAACATAAAATCCCCTCAGATCTTGGTGGTGTTCATAGACTATCAGGATTGGAAGGGACCTCAGGAGGTATCTAGTCCAACCCCCTGCTCAAAGCAAGAGCAATCCACAGATTTTTACCCCAGTTCCCTAAATGGCCCCCTCAAGGATTGAACTCACAACCCCGGGTTTAGCAGGGCAGTGCTCCAACCACTGAGCTATCCCTCCTCCCTCTTGTATGTTATCACTTGCATAGTTTCTGATATGTATTCTCTGCAAATCTAAAAATTATCCGAAGCCCCACTTTTTCTCTAATTGTCTATTTCTAAATGACTATGGCCTGAGATTTTTCCCTGTCTCTTTAATTATAAAATACTAAGAAAATCTCAGATTTACACCTTTTCTCAGATTCCTGAACATGGATATAAAATATTGGCAAATGTTGCCCATTTTCTCTCTATTCAGTTATCAGATATTGATGTGAAACACTCAGATTTTACCTCGTATCAACAACTGATATAAAATCCCTCTGATTTTCCACTTTCCTCTCTAAACGTATTTAATACCCATCAAATCCAGAGGCCTCCCCCTGTTTGGGGGATCAGTGGTTCCCAGCTGGTAACAGGAGAGTTGGCTGGACCCTTTTCTTTTCTCCAGCTGGCACTGGGTGAGGAGGTCACTCCGAGTGCAGCGTGGGTCCAGAAGTATCCCAAAGCCCATGACAAATGATCTCTGTGAGGGGCTGCTTCCCGCAGTGCTGAGATGTAGCTAGTGACAGGGCATGGACCTTTCTTGCCCTCCAGGCCTTCCATTCTCCTGTTAAAGCAGCACCCCCCAGGGATCCCTCTGCCCGTGTGACTGGCCAGCAGGAGGCAGTGATAACTTTCTATCCACTTAGCAGACAAAATGAGGTAACACTGTTGCTGGGGTAGGGGGTGGGGTGTCTGTGTGGGGAGATTGCAGCTGGAGCTGAAGGGGCATTGTGGGAGGGGGAGGCCTCTGGGTGACTGGGCAGGGGGTACCCTAATCAAATTGGTGGGTTCTGGAGGTTTGGGGGGGTGGGTTCTGATGTGCCCAGCCCTGAGGCTGTGGGTCCTGGAGGTGGGTAGCACTGGGGACTTGTTGGTGCAGAACAGTGAGGGTGGGCGTCTCTTGGGGAGGCGGGGCAGGGGGTTACAGGGAGCCTGGTGCTGTGCCAGGGGCTCAGTCGTGCCCAATGCACAGAACTGGGTGGGGGAGTGCCAGGCGCTAGGTCGGGATGCCAGGCAAGCAGAGGGAGGGGTCCCGTTGTAAAGCATCAGGGGGTCCCAGGCAAACGGCCTGGCAGGTCCTGCTGGAGGGCAGGTGGGGGTCCTAGGCAGGCAGTAGGGGAATCCTGGGCAGGCAGTGAGGGACTGAATTCCCAGTGAGGGGTCCCCTGGGGGGGTGGTCCCTGGCTGTTGGGGGCTCTTGGTGGGGGGAACCTTTAGGATTCCCAGCCTGCCAGTGATGGTCTGGTGGGGGTTCTCTGGCCAGTGGGGTGCTGAAGGGTATCTGGAGTCCCTGTTCAGGGATTTTGGGGGTTGGGTCCCAGGGAATATCTGGTGGGACTCTGGCTGCGGGGTCTGGGCTCTGGGTACTGGGGGCGTCTGGGGGCTGCTACTAACGATGCTCCTTCTCTCTGATCAGCTTGTGCCAGAATCCTGACTCCAAGCACATCCCAGCATTCCCCAGCCAGGCCCAGTCACCATGATAACTTTCTAGCCACTTATCAAACATCTTGAAAACTCCAGGACCTTCCAGTTCCATTGGGAAAATTTGTGCCCCGAGTCCTTATACTAGATCTTGGGGGTGCGGCAGATGGGAAGGGGGCTAGAAATGCCACACAATGGTCTCTTCCACAGCATTCTGGACTCATTCATTCTGAAATCTGGTTTCATTGAGACCATTGTTAATCCAGAGTCACTGCATGGAAAGACAAGGAGTGACTCCAGATGGACAGTGGGGCAAATGAGATCAGCAGTTCTCCCTGTGAGGAGGGGCTCTCATTAGCTGCTCTCCCCAGAGAGCTAAAGGAGGGAAGCTGCTCAAACGCTCTGTCCCTCTCTGCCCGGGATATTGGGGTTCAGCTTCCTGGTTAGATGCTGCAGCCTCCATTGTGATCTGGGAGACCAGGCTTAGCAGCTGCTGCTCCCCCAGCGGGGCTCTGTGCTGGGATGTGACCTTAATTAAAGCTGCTTCTCTGCCTGGCCCAGGTGATGACTTTCTCCAGCTGGTCCTAGCCCCTTGGGGCAGCCCTGGGCCCTGTTAATACAAATTCTACCACAGACTCCAGGTAACTGAAAGTCCTCTGGGAAAGTGCTGGGGACTGGCAAGAAAGTGACTCTGCACAAACAGCCTCTCCTCCCATTAGCAATTGCCAGGAGCAAATCCAGCCATGGGAGAGCAAAGCCCCCAGGAATGGGACTTTCCCAGCCAGAGGGACAGGGAGAGAGGACAGGGGAAGGAGAGACTGAAAGGGGCAGTGGGAGAAATGAGTGGGGGGAGAGATTTCCAGCTCTCTAGTCCACCCAGACACATGTATTGCAGCATCCCTGGGCAGAACCACTTTCCAGTGATCAAGAAAAGGATCAGACAGAGGAAAAGCTGGTTCTTGACTCCATATTCCCCCTGCTGGGGTGTGACTGCCGGGGGGTCAGTGTCTGAGGGAATCCCCCACAGTGACTCCTTTGGTTCTGCTCTTTTCTAGCCTTGTGTTCAGAGACTTAGTTATGAGATTGGGGGATGGAGAAGGAAGGTTAAAAATCTCTCTGTGGGCTTAGCCTGGCAGGAGGGGCCAGGTCTACACTGTAATAAAGAGATCAAGCATTTCCCAGGATGGCAGAATCTAGGATGGCTGTGTGCAGGGAAAGGGCGTTAGAGAATCGTCCTGTGAAATTAACTAAAGCCTGTTCTGAAACCCCCACCAGTGCCCTTCTCACCCTCCCAGGCTGCAGAATGACGTCCATGTTTCACTCCAGCTCATCCCATCCTGCCATGGGACAGGGGAGAGAAATGGCTGCAGAGGATCCTGTTCAGGTAGGGATTGTCGGGGGGTTGCTGGTGGGTTCCTGCAGGAGGGAGAGGGACAGCAAATACACCGGAGATGGGAAGATATGCACAGTCTGGTTTGGAGCCGGGCAGGAAATGCACAGGGTGGGGAAGGGAGGAGGACAGCTTGTGACATTCCTGCTGGGAGTTGTTTAATGAGTGGCCCAGATTCTGGGAACAGACCCATAAGATTAGGAGGTGGAAATACCCCAATTTGTGAAACAGAAAATAACCCTCCTACATGGGGCTAGGAAAACTGACCAGACTCCCAGTGCTGGAGCCTGACCTGACTGACCAGCTGCTGTGAGATATGAAGGGGGCACCCACCAGTGAGGTTTAGGGGAGATGCCCCTCCCTTCATATCCAGCTCCTCACAATGGGGAGGGTGTTGGGCTTCCTATGAGGGAGCTCTCCCTGGTCCCTGCTAGGGGCTCCATCTCCTGTATCGGTCTGTGGCTAGTAGGCGTGTGATGGATCTGCTGGGAGAGACAAGGGGCTTTCGCTTCATCCCCTTAACTTGGTGTTTCCAGGATGCTCTGAGTGGAGTGGGGGTGGGACTCTGACTGTGATCCACCCAGAGCTTGCATTTGATTGGCTTCTCTCCCCCACAAATAGTGGGAGTGGGGCATCAGGTACTGAGTATTGGACCCTTGCTCTTTCAGGGGCCAGTGACCTTCGAGGAGGTGGCTGTGTATTTCTCCAGGGAAGAGTGGGCTCTGCTGGACTCTGCTCAGAGAGCCCTCTACAGAGACGTCATGCAGGAGAACTATGAGAATGTGACCTCGCTGGGTAAGGATTCCTGTCCCCTCAGTTCTTGGAAGGGGAAATTAAGAGATACGGTTCATGCCAGCCCCACAATGCTACCTCTGCTCTGTCCTGTCTCTGCATCACCCCAATATGCCAGTGACCCACACACTGCCACAGACCCTCCCCTGCTGCAGAACACAGGATCAGTATTGCACAGTGTCAAATATCTCCTGTTTGCATAAGTAAACTTCTTTGAGATGGGGCGACCACGTCTGCATGCAGTGTTATGCTCCTACAAAGCACACGGGCTGCATAAGGGGAGGACAGAAAGCAGCAGCCCAGGTGGTGGGGAAGGTGACCTGGATGCAGGGAGCCCTGATGTCCCTCCTTGCTCCCCCCCTCACAGCCCCCTAGCGATGTGCGGAGGAGCAGTGTTCAGGGGCGGCGGGGGAGCGAGCAGCAATGCCAGCAACTCCGTGCATCCAGGTCAGTTTCCCCAAATGTGCACAGGAGGGAGTGCAGGGGTTAGGGGAAAAGGGGGCACAGTGCAGGGATTAGGGGTGCGGGAGGAGGCAGGGGTTAGGGGTGCAGGGGTTGGGTGCCAGAGGGGGAGCGCAGGGGTTAGGGGGACAGGAGGGGGCACAGGGGTTAGGGGTGCAGAGGTTAGGAGGCAGGGTGAGGGGTGCAGGAGGGAGGTGCAGGGTTGGGGTTTAGGGGTGCCAGAGATCTCAGGTTTAGGGTTCGTGGGGGCACAGGGTTGGGGCATAGGGGGCACAGGGTTGGGGGTGAGGGATGTAGGGGTGCAGGAGTGGGTGCAGGGCTGGGGTGCCACAGGTTGGGGATGTAGAGGTTAGGGGTGCTGGAGGGAGTGCAGGGGGGAACACAGAGTTAGGGATGCCATGTGGAGGGCACAGGGTTCGGGGCATGGGGCAGGATGCAGGGTGAACAGTGCAGGGTTAGAAGCACAGGAAGGGGCATGGGGCTCTCCTGTGGCCCAACCCCACAGGAGATTGACCCCATGTTTAAAGAACAAACCTCTATACTAAGGGCTGCAATATCCACTGGGGTGAGAAAAACTGCATCAGCTCCTTGCTGCCCAGCCTGTGAGAGTTCTGACTGTGCTCCTATAAAGGGAACAGGGAATGGAAGTTAAGTTGCTCCGGTTCGCGCTCTGTTAGAGTCCCACCGGGAACAGTGAGCAGAAGTTAAGTTGCCTCCTGTTCTATAACTGATGGGGGGGGAGGGGCAGCAGGCATTAGGGGCATGGAGAACGGGGGTGCCTGACAGGCGTTCGGCTGCAGGGTTCCCTGCTGCGGGGTTCCCTGCTGCAGCTCCGCAGACTGGAGCCTGCTCCTCCTGTGCAGGGCCAGCTCCAGCTTTCCTGCCGCCCAAGCAGGAGGGGGGAAAAAAAGAAAAAAAGGACAAGCTGTGGCTCTTCGGCGGCAGCTCAACCACACTGCTGCTTCTGCCGCTGTGTGGCGGCGAGTCCTCCCTCCCTTCCTCTTTGGCAGCAATTCGGCGGCAGCTCAAAGACTAAGACAGGGAATGAGGGACCCGCCGCCAAATTTCTGCCAAAGGCCCAGACCTGCTGCCCCGATACCGGACGGGCCGCCCCTTTGAATTGGCCGCTCCAAGCACCTGCTTGCTACACTGGTGCCTGGAGCCAGCCCTGCTCCCGTGACAAGCAGGGGCTGGTGCAGAGCTTGGCAGGGCAGGGAGATGACATCTCCTCTAAGGGCGGGGCCTTTTCACAGCAAGGGCAGCACCTCCCTGCAGTAGCACAGACGCCACCTACTCCTCCTGCTTTCTCCTGACACCAGCACCACCCTTCCCAGCACCGCCTCATGGCAGCATCTCCTTCCGGACTCGCACCAGAAATGGGAAGTCTGGGCCGGGCCTGGCAGCGGCTGCCAGGAAATGGAAGCAGGTGACACTACCACTCCCGTGGTGCCGTAGGGTTTTCAGGTGGGGTTCCCCCCCCGCTCAGGGTTGGGCTCCAGGAGAAGTTTAGCATCTTAAGGGACTGGGGGGGGGGGGGTTTGCTTGGAGGAGGTTTGAGGACCAACAGCAAAGGGGAAGTTGGACACTGGCCAGAATACCAGGGAGACAAGGCAGGTGTCACTCCTTGCTCCCCTCTCACAGCTCCCTAGGGGGGCACGGAGGAACATTGGGGGGAGCAGTATCCGCTCATCACCGCTATCTCCCCCTTCTCTTCCCCTCCCTCCCCCCATGTTCCTATGCCGGGAGGGAGCAGGGAGAAATCTGGGCACCACCCCAAGCAGCATCCCCTGCCAGCCGGGAGCAGTTCCTGACTTTACACCAGCAGCACACACCTCTCTGCTGCCGTACAGCACCGCCCTTGACCATGGTACCCCTGGGCAATTCCCTGGTGGCACCCACCCCTAAGGCTGGCCCTGGCTATGGGCTTCAGAGGGAGTGACCAGACCAGGCGGCCATGGAGAGCTCCAGCCCCTGTTCTCCCCTCCCAGCTTCTAGCAATCAGAGGCCAGGGACATGCTTCCATGCTGATGACAGGTACTGCTCGATAATGATCCAAAGTACCTTCATATTCCTCATCTGAGTCAGATGCCACCCACTGAAGATTGATTTTCCTGTCTAGTGGTTCAGGTTCTGTAGTGTCTGCATCAGCGTGTTGCTCTTTGAGAACTTCTGACAACATGTTTCACACCTCGTCCCTATTGGATTTTGGAAGGCTCCTCAGATTCTTAAACCTTGGCTCGAGCGCTGTAGCTATCTCTAGAAATCTCCCATTGTACCTTCTTTGCGTTTTTGTCAAATTTGCAGTGAAAGTGTTCTTCAAGTGAACATGTGCTGGGTCATCACCCAAGACTGCCATAAAGCGAAATATATGGCAGAATGCGGATAGAACCATGGAGCAGGAGACATACAGTTCTTCATCAAGCTCTTCAGTCACAAATTAACGCATTATTTTTTTAACGAGCGTTATCAGCATGGAAGCATGTCCTCTGGAATGGTGGTTGAAGTATGAAGGCAGATGGATGTTAGCACATCTGGCACGTTAATACCTTGCAACGCTGGCTACAAACGTGCCATGAGAGAGCCTGTTCTCACTTTTAGGTGACGTATATAGGACACGGGCAGCATTATCTCCAGTAAATGCAAACAAACTTGTTTGTCTTAGCGATTGGCTGAACAAGAAGTAGGACTGACTGGACTCTAAAGTTTTACATTGTTTTCTTTTTGAGTGCACTTATGCAACAACAACAAAAAAATCTACATATGCAAGTTGCACTTTAATGATACAGAGATTGCACTACAGTACTTTATATTTTATAGTGTAAATATTTAATAAAACTATTTAGTGAGCACTGTACACTTGGTATTCTATGTTGTAATTCAAATCAATATATTTGAAAATGTAGAAAAACATCAAAATATAATAAATTTAAATTGGTTTTCTATTGTTTAACAGTGTGATTAAAACTGAGATAATCATGATTTTTTTTAAAGTTAATTGCGTAAGTTAACTGCAATTAATTGCCAGCCCTAGATTTGAATGTTTCTGTCCCATGCAGGACAAGCTAGAATATCCGTGTGCAGGGAAAGAGCCTGGGGAGAATTGTGCTGGGAAATTATTTCCTGTTCTGACATGTCCCCAGTTGCCCTTTTTGCCCTAACAGGCTGCAGCGCAACATCCATGTTTTGCTCCAGCTCATTCCGTCCTTCCAGGGGCCCGGGAAGGGAAATGGCTGCAGTGGAGCCAGTTGCATTAGGGATTATCAGGGAGTTGCTGGGGGGTTCCCTTTGCAGGGAGAAAGGGCAGTAAATACATAGGGGGTGGGAACTTCCAGGAAGGTTGGTCTGGGTGGGAGAGGGCAGGAAATCCCCAGGGTGGGGGACAGGGAGTGACAAACCTGCTGGGATTGGTTTACTGTGAAGCTCCAGCATTTCTCGTGTGGCCACCAGGGGCTTTTATTGTGGCCACAGCCTCCCGGGCTGTAATTGAGGGGGAGTTAGGGGCAGCAAAGCAGCGGCTCTTCCCCCGGGCTGCCTGCAGGGGCTGGTCCCTACCCCCTTCTGGAGTCATAAACACTGTAGGAGCAGGCAACCGGTGGGAGTTCCCCACCTTCCCACGTGCGGTGGGGCTTAGGCTTCAGGCTTCTGCTCTGGGCTGGTGGGCGGCAGGCTCAGTCAAGATACATGGAACATAGGCTGGGTGGGGAGAAGTCTGTGTAACTCATCCAGTTATTGATATACATGTGACCCTGAACATTACCAATCTGTGTTCCCCCCCCCACCACACACACACACACAATGCCCCCCCAACCAACCATCTCTCAAACAGACCCTCAGTCCAAAAAGCATTCGTCCCTCATATTGTTGAAAAGACTCAAAGCAAACAGAAAAATTCCAGTTTTTAAAACAATCCTCCAGCAAGACAAAGAAACTCACATCTGTAGACTCAGAAAACACCCCCCAAAATTTTTAGCAATATGTTGTCATGAAGAAACCAAAGTGCTAAAGATACCTGATTTTTCAACTACTTTAAAATAATCTTCTCAAATCAACATCTTTAGAGTGAAACACTTTCTATTTTTTTAACAGACAATTCTCCCCAGAGGGAGAGGCACTGGTCCTGAAGGCACTGCAATACCAGGTCAATGCATGGGGTAGACAGAGCAAGCTCCTATTCCATCCCCTTTTTTCAAAAATCAATTTAATATACAGTCCTCTAATAAAGGACCTATCAGATATTAAACTGATAAGAACAGATTTAAAGTTTATTAGAGAATATTTGAAAATAAATTATACAAAGTGTTTGAAGCGTCAGTTACTGTGTCATTGGTGGTAACATACAGGTTGTAGGGGGATGTTAGCGTTTGGGTATTGGACGGCATATACATATACACAGTCTGTCATGTCCCCAATGCGGGGTATACAGTGGGTGGGTTCAAGGTACAGCCAGCAGGCAGTGAGGGTACATCACACATACAAGCAGGTTATGGGTAGTCGTGGGCATGAATAAATGAGCGGACTGGGTAATGATGATAGGATGACCCTCACAGGGCAGAGTTCAGTTTGGTTGGTTCTGGGCTCAGGCGATAAAGTCCAACAGGGGAAGTTGACAGGTCTCTTCCCCCTTGTGGGTGCGCGAAGTCACGCCGGCTCACTCTTGGTATTGACGGTGGCCGGTGACGTGCTCCGTGTAAATGTCTCTGGACCACCGAATAGCGTCCGAGACCATTAGGCATCTCATGAGCCGCGCGTAGCGACGGCCCACTCCACAGGTCCGCAGCACGCGCTCATTAAGGGGGTCCCAGGCGCCCAAGGCCCCAACGATCAGAGCGTCGGTGTAGACCTCGTAGCCCTTTGCTCGCAGGGCGTCAGCCAGGGGAGCGTACTTTTCGAGTTTGCGGGCTCGGGCTTGGCGGAAGGCCGTGGTCCTATTCTCGAACGGGATCGTCACGTCGACGAGGATGATCTTTTTCCGGTCCTCATCCGTGATGACGATGTCCGGGCGCAGCAGGCTGTCGGTGCCGGGGATGGCGCGATTGACAGCGATCTCTCCCAGGTGTGGGGCGATGGCCTTCACCAGGCGGTCCTGGACGGCGTTGTGGCGCAGCTGCCAGGCTCTGCCATGGGGCCTGCAGCTGCACAGGACGTGGGGCAAGGTCTCCAGGGCGTACCCACACTTTCTGCAGCGCTTGTCCGGGTTCCCGTGGCGGATGGCTCCGTTGAGAGGGACACAGTTCAACCGGGCGCGGTGGATGAACCGCCAGTCGGCGAAACGGATGAAGCTGCCACAGGGGAGGAAGTGGTTGCTGGAGTCCCACTTGCTGGTGACCTCGAAAGCCTTGCCCTGCTCCGGCTTTTTCTTCAGGGTCTCCAGGTAGAGCGCGCGGACGGCGGCCTTCAGCGACCTTTCCAGTACGCCTCTGGCTCCGGGGCCGACAATGGTGTTGCCCTCCGTCCCGATATGTGGCACCAGGACTCCAAGCTCCCGCCGTTCCTCGCTCCACACCCAGCGGCAGCCCAGTCGCTTTCCCAGTCGGCGCGTGGCGTTGCGGGCGCGGGTCCACAGCGAGACGATGTCGCCTCTGCCCCAGGCGAACTCACCGTCCAGTGAGCCGCTCAGGAAGATGGCCACATCTTGGTCGGAGGAAGCTCTGCCGATTCGCTTCGCGGTGGCGGCGCGCAGGGCGGCCGTCACGATGTTCTTTACCACGGCGTCCGGGCAGCTACGCTTGATCTTAGCCATGAGACCGAGAAGCAATGCTCAGAATCTCGGATGCTAGGCAGCCACTCTTCCCTCTCTGCTTTCTACTTCAGCATGAGAAGCTCCCAGACACGCACCAAACACCATTCACAAGGCTTTGATAACTAGGTAACTCGAAGTGATGATCACTTCCCCGAAATGACTCCACTGGAAGAATTCAAAGCAAGAGCCCTTAACACACAGTTCTGTTCAAAGACAGAGAAGTCTTTCAGCCTCCTTCCTCTTGCTGGTTTCCCTGTACACTCCTAATTTGCATAAACCCACCCACTGACCTGTGACTAACAATCTCTCACTGTTAACTCTTACAGCAAAACAGGCCAAAGAAAGCCTATGCAAGCGCTGTACCACAGCCCCACTGCTCTTTTCTGCTCCTTCTCAAACGTACAGTCATCAGGCACACATAAGAGTTTTGCTCCATATCAGTCCAGTTTCTTGTCTAACGACTGCACACACATGGTATAACCCTACCCTGAGCTGATTCCCGACTTTTGCTCTCAATACAGGAAAACGAGAATTGAGAGAGAAGCTGTTCAGGGAAGTCTTCCTCAACTTGCACTCCACTCCCCAAGGGCCTTTCGGGCTCTTCTATGGACTTCAGGTTCCATTTGATTGCCAAGGTTTATGGTCTTATTAATTAGCCATCTCCTAATGCAAGGATGCTACATGTCAGACTAAAGATCGATTTTCCAAAAAAGAGCTGAGAAACAGAACTAAAGCTGAGCACGAGGTGTTACATTTCCATGAGCATCCAGAATCTGACTGTGCCCTGGCAAGTTCAATGCTTCCGAAAGAAATCAGACAATAAGGAGCCCGTCAGGTCCCCTGGCCCTGTTAGCACCCAGATTAGTCAATCTGCAGGGAAATAAGGAAAAGGCAATGAATAAAGAAGTCAGGAAATAACAAGCAAATGAAGAACGGATTTCTGTCCAATTTACCATCTTCTCAGCTACCAAAGTTAAAGACCTAAAGTCAACCTATCGGCATAAGCAGGGCCGCCCAGAGGATTCCAGGGACCCGGGGTCTTTGGCGGTGGGGGGCCCCGCTTCGGCGGTAAGTCGGCGGCGGGGGGGTCCTTCCGTTCCGGGACCCGCCGCCAAAGTGCCCCAAAGACCCACGACGGGGACCCCCCCCTCCGCCGAATTACCGCCAAAGCGGGACCTGCCGCCGAAGTGCAGCCCCCACCGCGGGTCTTCGGGGCACTTCGGCGGCGAGTCCTGGAACGGAAGGGCCCCCCCGCCGCCGAATTACACACCCCACCCCCACCCCATTTCTCCTGCACGCCAGGCTGGGTCTCTGCCAACCCCCTCTCCTCTCCTCCTGACCCCAATATCCTCTGCCCCTACAGGTCTATGGGGGTGGATCTCTCCCTCTCCCCTTCTCCCCCCATCCCTTCCCCCAATATCTCCCTATCCCAGTCTGTCTATGGGGCTGGGGCTGTCCCTGAAGCCCCGTCCCCAGCGCGGGGCTCACAGACAATCCCCGCCCGGCGGCTGTGTGCTGGGGCTGTGACATGCTGTGATGTGCTCACTCCCCGGAGCTGCATATTGACCAAAGGTGTGTGAATGTGGTGTGGTGCCTGGCGGGGAGCAGCAGATCCTGTCCTAGCAGTGGTTTGTGGTGGGGGGGGGGTTTCTTTGCAACCATGAGTGGGTGTCTTGTGGGTGCAACTAGACCCCCCCTTCTCTGGTGGGGCAGAGCTTCTACTGTCTGCCTTGGGGGGAGGGAGGTTCCATGATGTCACAGCCCATGGTGGGGGGAGTTGAATTGGGTTTCTGAACTGGGAGAGCAACTTCCCCTGCTCCCACTCACTCTCCACTAGGGGGCTGGGCTGGGATCTCTAGGGAGGGAAGCGCAGGGAAAAACAGTCTCCCCTATGGAACCCAGGAGTCCCGGCTCCCAGTCCCCCTGTTCTAGACCCCCTCCACTCCCAGAGCCAGGGATAGAACCCAGGGGTCCTGGTGCCCAGCCCCCTCCCTGCTCTGACCACTCGACCCCACTCCCCTCCCAGGGTGGTGCAGGGGTCACTGGGTCCGTGTCCCAGCTCTGCTAAGGGCCTTGACTGATTTTCCCAAAGTGCTTCCTTCTGAATCCAGCACATCTGCCTCCCCGCACCCGGGTTGCTGCCCACCCCCATGTGGGGGCACCAGCACTGTGCCGGGTCATGATGGGAAATTATCCAAGCTGGCCCAGGAGAGACGTGTGTGTCCCTGCTGCCCCCTGCTGGTGGGGCTGAGCCCCGCTCTGGGTGGGGTGTGTGTGTGTGTGTGACACTGTTTGTATCAGTGTGTTGCTGGGCTAACCAGTAGGAAATGGCTTTGCAGGATTTTGTATCCTGCAGCAAGTGACTGACTGTGACTGACACACACACACACACACAAAGGGACTCACACAATCCCAATAACACTCACACACAACACACCCAGAGGGACATGCTAACCCAACCCCCAAAGAAACAATCACCCCCCAACCACACTCACAATCACACACACACACCATAATATTCACAATTGTGCTCAGAGACACAACTGCATGCAGTTCACTCCCACTGCTCCAAATACAAAGACCTCATGCCCCACGCAGCATGTGCCAAGGCCTGTGGAACTCACTGCCACTGGACAGCTACCAATGAGAATGATCCCCTCATGCTGGATCATCTGCTTGGCCCCCTGCCCCCTCTCGGGGTGCGCTGTGTGTCATGGGTGGGGATTGTACAATGGCCCAGCACCAGGCAATGCAGAACGGAGACCACATGCCCTGCCCTGCCTCACCTGAGCTGCTCTCCAGGTGCATCGGAGCCCAGCCCCCTGCACCTGGGCTCTCCTGCCCCACAGGAGGTGAACTGCAGCCCCCGCCACACTGCGCAGAGGGGAAAAGGGTCAGGCCAGCCAGCGCTTGTAAGATGGAGAAATCACCATCGGGGTCGACGATATGGGGTCTGTGACATAGGGAGAAACAGTTGTCGCGTTAGCAGAGGGCAGCAGAGCATGCACACACACACAATTGCAAACATATGCATGAATCCACACACACACACACACTTGCTAATATACACAAACACCCGCACAAATCCAGCCAACACCAACACAAGCCTGGGAGCCAGGGGAGCAGAGCAGGCTGAGGCCGGGTCACTCCACTTCCTGCAGGAAGTGACTCCGGTGCAGGGACCCACAGCACGAACTCCCCACACCGGATTCTGTCCACATGCAGAGAATTCTCTCCGCCAGGCTCCTTCGGTTCCTCTCGCTGCTCTCCGTCCTGCCGCCAGACACTGCTCATCTGCATAGCCCCGCCCATGGACACACGACACCTTCTGTCGTTTTGGTCTCAAGTGAATGAGTTGCCTGCGGGGACTGACCACGTCACCTCACGTCACAGCCGCGGGGCGGGGATTGTCTGTGAGCCCCGCGCTGGGGGCGGGGCTTCAGGGAGAGACCCAGCCCCATAGACCCGTAGGGGCAGGGAGATATTGGGGTCAGGAGGAGAGGAGAGGGGGTTGGCAGAGACCCAGCCTGGGGTTCAGGGGAAATGGGGTGGGGTGGAGGGAGCTCGGGGAGAGAAGAGACATGTGGGGTGGAGGTTTGTGAAATGTTAGTCCAGGGAATCTGAGTCACTCCCAGGATATGCTGTGCAGGGGGGAGCCCAGGGACAGGGAGAGAGACCCAGCCCCATAAACCCCCAGAGGCAGGAAATGAGGGGAGAAGGGGAGAAGGAGGGATCCAGCCCTATAGACCTGTAGGGGCAGGGGATATTGGGGGCAGGAGGGGAGAAGGGGGGTTGGCAGAGACCCAGCCCGGGGTGCAGGGGAAATGGGGTGGTTTGGAGGGAACTGGGGAGGAGAAGAGGCACAGGGCAGGACACACCTTGGGACAGGGAAACTGACTCACTCCGAATACATGCAGAGCAGGGCAGGGCGGGGGCAGATCATGCTGGTCCCAGGGTAATTTCGGGGGGTTCTGATTCCCCACTCAGCCGGGGGGCTCCCCTCTGGGCTGAGGAGCCCTGGGGTGGGGCGGGTGCAGGGGCTGGGTGTGTGTGTCAGGCTGGGGGAGCTGCCTGGGCAGAGGGGCTGAAACCAGGGGTGGCTCCAGGCACCAGCACACCAAGCTGCAGGGGGCAGCCAGCAGGCACCCCCAACTCCTCCAGAGCTGGGGGAGAACCCAGGAGTCCTGGCTCCCAGCCCCGCCCCTCCCCCACTCCCCTCCCAGAGCTGGGGGAGAACCCAGGAGTCCAGGCTCCCAGCCCCGCCCCTCCCCTCCCCTCCCAGAGCTGGGGGAGAACCCAGGAGTCCAGGCTCCCAGCCCCGTCCCTCCCCCATTCTACCCCCTATCTCCCACTTCCCTCCCAGAGCTGGGGGGAGAACCCTAACCCAAGCCCTGCCCCTCCCCCCTATTTCCATATGGCTCCATCCAACAGCCCCGCCCAGTGGGGAGAGTCGAGGCCAAGGGAGAAGCAGGCAGAGGGCGGGGGGGCGCTGGGGGCGCGGCGCTGCGGGGGGGGGGAGAGGGCCGGGCCGAGACCCCGGGACACGCGAGTTCCCGTCAGGAGCCGGAGGGGGGCGGGGCCGGGGCTCTCTGGGGGGCGGGGCGGGGGTGAGGAGTTGTGTTGCGCTGGGGGGGAGGTGTCAGGTTGACCCAGGGACCCGCCCTTACCTGGGCTGGAGAGGACGGAGGCGCCCCGAGGCAGGCTGGGAGTTGTAGTTCCTGGCTCGTCTCAGAGCGGAAGTGACGAACAGGTTACTCAGAGAACGGGCCCCCTCCCGGTGCACTCTGGGAAGCGTAGTTCTCTCTCTCTCTCACACGCGGCCTCTATTGGAGGAGGGGCCGTATTTCGTCACTTCCCCGCGCTCCTCCCCGCTCCCTGATTGGCGGAGAGAGCGCGGGACAGAGACTCGGCGCGTGGGGGGAGGCCCCGGTTCCCTCGCCCCCCCCCCCCCGGGCGCGCGCTGCAGCCGTTGGGATTCGAATCCCGCTCGCGGCCAGGGGCTGCGCGGCTCAGTCCCCGTGTGGGGGCACCAGCACTGTGCTGGGTCGTGATGGGAAATTGTCCAAGCTGGCCCAGGAGAGACGTGTGTGTCCCTGCTGCCCCCTGCTGGTGGGGCTGAGCCCCGCTCTGTGTGTGTGTGTGTGTGTGTATCTGTGACACTGTTTGTGTCAGTGTGTTGCTGGGATAACCAGTAGGAAATGGCTTTCCAGGATTCTGTATCCTGCAGCAAGTCTCTCTCTCTCTCTCTCTCTCACACACACACACACAGACTCACAAAGGGACTCACACAATCCCAAGAACACTCACACACAGCACACCCAGAGGGACATCCTAGCCCAACCCCCAAAGAGAGAAACAATCACACCCCCAGCCACACTCACAATCACACCCCCCACCACAATATTCACAGTCTTGCTCAGATACACAACTGCACACAGTTCACTCCCACTGCTCCAAATACAAGGACCTCCTGCCCCCCACACCATGTGCCAAGGCCTGTGGAACTCACTGCCACTGGACAGCTACCGATGAGAATGATCCCCTCGTGCTGGATCATCTGCTTGGCCCCCCACTCCCTCTCGGGGCGCGCTGTGCGGCATGGCTGGGGACTGTGCAGTGGCCCAGCACCAGGCAATGCAGAACAGACACCACATGCCCTGCCCAGCCTCACCTGAGCTGCTCTCCAGGTGCATTGGAGCCCAGCACCCCGCACCTGGGCACTCCTGCCCCACAGGGGGTGAGCTGCAGCCCCTGCCACACTGCGCAGAGGGGAGAAGGGTCAGGCCAGCCAGCCATTGTAAGATGGGGAAATCACCATCGGGGTCGACGGTATGGGGGCTGTGACATACGGAGAAACGGTTGTCGTGCCGGCAGAAGGCAGCAGAGCATGCACGTGCACACAATTGCAAAAATACGCGAAAACATGCATGAATCCAGCCACACACACACACAATTGCTAATATACACAAACACCCGCACAAATCCAGCCAACAGCAACACGAGCTTGGGAGCCAGGGGAGAACAGGCTGGGCCTGGGTCACTCCACTTACCGCAGGAAGTACCCAGCCCCCCATGTCCCACGATGGCCTGGGGCCAGCCCCCTTCTGCTTCCCCCCATGGAGGCCTGGGGCCCCAGCCTGCTCTGCTCCCCGGCTCCCAAACTTGGGGGGGGGGGAACCGCCCCACAGCACTTGCCGGTGGCGTGGCTGGGAGCCAGGGGAGTGGGCCAGGCTGGGGCTGGGTCACTCCACTTACCAGGCAGTGAGTGCAGGGGCGGGGGCCATGGGGAAGAGTCGGGCAGCCCCCCCTGCAGCAGCTCCCCACCCCAGCTCACCTCCGCTCCGCCTTCTCCTCTGAGCTCGCCGGCGCCGCTCCACGTCTCCCGCCTCCCAGGCTTGCGGTGCCAATCAGCTGTTTAGTGCTGCAAGCCTGGGAGGGGAGGAGAATCAGAGCAGGGGCGGCGTGCTCAGGGGAGAAGATGGCGCAGAGGTGAGCTGGGACGGGGAGCAGTTCACCTGCACACACACCCGCCCCCCATTACTTGCTGTGGGCAGCCCTCCCCCCGCACCTCCCCCAGCCCCCTGCCCCAGCTCACCTCCACTCCACTGCCTCCCCTGAGTGCGATTTTTGGTGCCCCCAATCACTTGGCACCCTGGGCGGCCGACTAGTTCGCCTAGTGGTTGCAGCGGCCCTGGACACTGCCTGTCAGCAGGATTCCTCCTCCTCCTTAGTGAGACTAAATCTCCCCATCTAGACAGCCGGTCCATCCACTGCACCCCAATCCCCCATGCCTGAGCCTCCCTGCCAAAGCCCTGCACCTGGCTCCAGAGAATTAAGTCTCACATCTCGCTGGGAACTCCACTTCTTGTACCCAGAGAGTCTCAGCCCCCTCAGTAGCTGACCCGAGAAACACAGTGTCTGCAAAAGCAGCAAAGAGTCGTGTGGCACCTTATAGACTGACAGACGTATTGGAGCATGAGCTTTCGTGGGTGAATCCCCATTTTGTCGGATGCGTCAGTGTCGGCCTTTTCCAAAGAAGTGCCTGGAGGGCCTTTTCCTATGTGACCACGTGGCCTAATGGATAAGGCATCTGACTTCGGACCAGCGGATTGAGGGTTCGAGTCCCTTCGTGGTTGTGCTTGTGCAGTTTTACCTTTGGGCTGAAAGTCCTGCTCCCTTCAGGGCTGGAACCTCTTCTTGGCCGCTCAGGCCAATGCTCTGGCTTCAGCTAGAGCCCAGGGAAGGAGTTGGGGGTTGGGCATCACAAAGGCTGGGGCATGAGCCCCAGGTGCTTCCAGTCTCGCCTTTGCCATTCCTGACTTGCCAAAGAAAATGGGTGGCTGCCCGGGCTAGCGTGTGGAGCAGTTTCCCTCTTCCAAGTGTGCGCCTGTCCCTGTGCTGGAGGGGGTTTGCTACATGGAGCCTGGGTGTTTCTCTGCTTCTCGCCAGCTCGGGAAAAGACTCTTGGGGTAAAATCTCCTGCCCCAATGCAAAAGTGAGCACCTTGAGTGGGAACAGTAAGAGGCGCCACCAGGGGGGCTGGCCCTGCTTTCCTACTGTCTTCTGATGTTGGCCACAGAGCAACAGCAGCCGCCCCGCATGCTCCTCTGCAGGTGGCCTTCAGTGGGTGTTTGGCGTGGCAGGGAGCAGCCTGGCTGGGTGTTTTTGTGCCTGTTTGAAGGCAACACATAGGCATGGTCCTGCCCTCCTCTGGCCCTGACCTCAGTTGCTTTTAAGCCTTCCCTTGGAGCCATCAGCACCAGCTGCCTCTGCTCTAGGTGCCCAGAGGAGGAGAGGGGCTGGGCTCTTTGACGAAGTGGGGGATTTTCTTAGGGTTTTCTGTGTTTTCCAGTGGTTCGCATGCACAGGGAGTGGGACTCAGTGTCCCCAGGTGTTACTGGTTTAACGAGGTGAGGGGAAAGGGAGTTTGTTGGTACAGGGGACCGGAGAGGGACTTGGGATCCCGGCTGATGGCCTGGAGGATGGAGACCCCAGCGACTGGTGACCTGGTGACCCGGAGACCCAGCTCAGGAGTCACGGCCAGTTCTGGCCAGTGAGAGGACAATGGGCTGCAGAGAGAGGACCCCGTGACCAACCTGTTCCAGCCAGAGGAGGGCGGAGAGGAGAGGAGGCCCAGGCAACCCCGTTTACCTGGAGAAAAGACAATGGACAGAGGTGGGGCTTGGGGCCGGGATATCAGAGGCCCAGCTGGGAAGCAGGGGGGCTCGGGGCTGGCGAGGGGAAGCAGGCAGAGCCCACCTGGTTGCAGGGGGACTGGGATGTGCTGTTATTGTGAGAGGCCAGGCCTGAGGCCCTGAGAGATTCTTCTGCTGTGTTCAACTCTCAATAAACCCTCCTGTTTTATGCTGGCTCAGAGTCACTCCGGTCTAGAGAACAGGGGGCATCAACCTCTTCGGGGGTGAGGAGGCCCAGGGGATCCAGAGCGCGTGGACTCCCTGAGGAGGCCCACGGCGAGAGACAGACGTGCTAAGGCTCAGAGAGGTGCGGCTCCAGGAGGTGGAGGGGCCTGACCCCGAGAGAGAGTGGACCCCCGAGAAGGGCTGTCGCACTGAAAGGGGCACCCCCCACGGACCGCACGGGGCCAAGAGTGGGCACGATCTGTGAGTCCGTGACAGGCAGTGACATCACAAAGGCCTTTTGCAGGACCTCAGACTATTGGTCCAAGGTGGTGGGGAGGTGGTGACCTCACAGAGAGATGCTGACATCAGCCAGGCAGGAGAGGGGCGAGGGGGCAGGGAAACCTCAGAGACCCCTGTGGCTTTGCTTCAGCAAGTCTCCTTCTCCAGGTCTCTCCTTGAGGACTGAGAGATTATTCGGGTTCACGGAAGTGAGCGCCAGGAGGAACCTCTTTCGAGTTTTCTCCTTCCCTTTTAGTGATTTTACTAGAAAACAGCCGTCCCTGTTTAGAAGGTAAGAGCCTCCTCTAGGGAAGGGGTGTCCTGGGGGTGTCACAGTTCGGATGCCAGTGCCCCCCCATGTAAGGAAGTTCCCGCCACCCTGCTCTGTGTTCGCAGGGCGGGAGAGCAGCATCCACGGCAGTGATTTGCTCCTGGCTGCCGGAGCAGAGCAGCAGGCTCAGCTGTCAGAACTTCCCAGAGCAATGAAAGGGGAGGGGCCCATGGCTCTGTAGCAGGAATGCAGGGCAGGCGAGTTCACGGCGTGCATTGTGGGATACTGGAGGAGGCCAGTTATGGTGATATAATGAACAGCAGCATCTACTCTGTCACTTTAAGTTTGCTGCAAAAAGCTCATCGAAGTGGTTTTATTTGGTCACCAAAACAGGGCAGTTTTGTCACCAGATGTGGGATTGCAGTGCCAACCGAGGGAGCATAGTGTGTTTTTCACACACCTGAGCAATATAATTCTGCTGAAATAACTTTGTAGTGCAGACCTGTCCAAGGATTCACACACACACAGCTTGCAAGAAAAACCTCACCTGCTGCTCTGCTTTGTGGGGCCCAGGTGGGGATGCAGGGAGTCAGGTGTGAGCAGATGCTGTATCTTAGTCACAGGCAGGCACCATGGTTTAGCTGGTTAAAGTACCTGTTTTGTAAACAGGAGATCCTGGGTTAAACTCCCAGTGGTGCCTTGTTGAGATGCTTTTAGAGCACCTGGTGTTAGCTACTGTCAGAAGACAAAATACAGAGCTAGATGGACCTTTGGTCTAGCCCAGTGTGGTTTTTCTTATGGTTTAAATTACACTCACTGGCACTGATAATAGAGTTACTGAAAGTTTGGGAGTTAAGAGCTGATAGGTCAGTGGTCCAAGCCCCTTGTGGATGACCCCCTCCCTCTGGGACAGGGACAGGGACAGGGACAGGTCTGGGCTCTCGCACCAAATGCTCATTGTGGCTGCCAGAACCTGTGGGCAGCTCATTTAGTTTACACCCAGGGTTGAGTCCTTGATTCACACATCAAGGATAACAACCCTTTGTTTCTCCTGCCCCAATAACAAGGAGACTGGGAATCCAACACCAGCCACAAGTGATCATTTCGGCAAACAACCCAACCTATTTCCAACATAATGTAAAATCCACATGCAGACTCATACACGAAACCTTGCAAGAAAATCTTCTTGAGGGGGTCTGAAGCACCTGCTGCTGGAGGGAAGGAGGGAGCTGTGGGTTGGGATTGAAGAGCAGCGTGAGGAGGAGGGGCCTGTGGGTTGGGATTGAGGGGCACTGGGAATAGGAGGGGGCTGTGGGTTGGGACAGAGGAGAAGGGTGAAGAGGAGCAGGCTCCGGTTGGGAGTGAGGAGCAGTGAGCATAGGAGGGACTGAGGGTTGGGACTGAGGGGCACTGGGAAAAGAGGGGACATGGGTTTGGGCTGAAGAGCATCTTCATTTGGGGATCCAGCAGGACAGGGGAAGGCAGCGGGTGATTCTAATTCCTTAGGGATATTCTGTGTGTTTGTGTGCAGGGAAGGAACATGCTCTATGCCCAGCGGCCTTTATTCCTCCAGGCTGCAAGGACAGAGGGGATGTCAAGGAGGTGTTCCTTCAATCCCCCCCACACAAAGGCCCTTGTTAGGAAAGGAAAATCCTGAAGAGAAAGAGTAACACCAAAGAAGACTCCAGAAAGTCAGATTTTTACAATCATAATGAGAAGTTTATCACCTGACCAGGGACTTGAACCCTGGACCCTCAGACTAAAAGTCTGATGCTCTGCCAACTGAGCTAACCAGGCTCACATAGAAAAGTGCAAGTTGGTGCAGAGGTGAAGCTAGTCAAGAAAAAGCAAGCGGGAAACAATTCGGGAAACCTGCTGCTCTCTCTTCCCAGCCCTGGCCTGGCCTGGTATTAGTGCAGATTAAAAAGATGGGAAAATATCGGCATCTACCAGCCTTTCATAGCTGTACAAGACTTAGGCACAATACAGAGGTGCCCATCTGCAAGTGCCGAATGCTTGGATTGGCTAATGCAACCTGTAGACGTCCAGGGCACACTGGGATACAGAGCCAAGTGTCCATCACCATCATCATTTCAAAGGGATAATGATAATGATGGGAAGGTTCACAACTGACTCAGCAGTTGCATACAAAGGTGCACGTTTGGCAGTTACATTGGGAAATTCTGGCTCCTTCTCAGGCTCAGGTTGGCCACCCTGGTCTAGATGTAGAAGTTACAACATTTAAACTTGAAAGAGGGGCCAATTTCCCCATCATTTCCCACCTTTACATCCAAACACGATGACTTACTGAATGAACCCTCCTCGTTCAGCCAGAAGATCTTGGGGTGGTTGTAGGAGTCACTGGATAAAATTCTCTGGACGCTGTTCTGAATCAGGTCAGAGCAGAGGTACCTAGTGATCTAGTCTGGCTGTAAAATCTATATATCAACACCAAATATGGTGTGAAATTAATCCTCAGAAATGGCTGTTCCCCACCCAGACCCCAGCAAAGGGCTCTCCAGAGAAGGGGGATGTTGGGGAAGGAAAGAAGAAAGATGTCCTTCTCCCCCTGGAGGGACTGGGCTCTGCGCTTTGGACAGAAAGGAGGGGAAGGAAATGGCTACACGATGGCAGCAGAACCTAAGAAATAAAACACAACAGGCTTCTGAGCACATTGCTTCTGAACAGTGAACGAACGTGACTCCCGTATCATGAAAAGCCAAAAAGCCGTTTCTTTCTATGCCCAGGAGAAAAGAGTTCCAATCATTCCTGCCTGTTTACTTTTGAATTATTTTACATTATAAAGAAAATTGTAACAAAATTAGTCTGAACTTGAGCTGCCTGTTATTAAAAGCTGGTTCCCCAATTCAGTTCCAACTGCCCTGCTAGAAACACCCCCAGGTCCCTGCTCACCCCAGGAAGAGGAAAAAGAGAAACCCCCACTGGGCACTGCCCTTGGTGCCAGGCTGCTGTCCCGGGGTGCGGGTGGGGACTGATTGTTTGCTGCTGAGGAGGGAGCCAGGAGAGGCCTCTGGTGCTCTGCTCCTAGCATCTGCCCGGCCCAGGCTGTACTCTGCCTCAGCTGCTGCTCCCGGCCTGCTCTAGAGTCAAACACGCAGGGCCCCAGGGGAACAGAGGCTGGGACAGGGCAGCAGCCTGGGCTGGGCTGGGAAGATGCTGGGAGTTCTCGTTCCTTGAGAACTGGCCTGGCTCCCTTCTCAACAGCAAACAAATCAATTCCACGTCCCCTCCCCAGAAAAGCCAGCCTGGAGCCAAGGGCAGCAGGGGACGATTCCCTCCAGTTCCCACCGAGGCAGGAGAGAAGCCAGGGTGTTTCTAGCAGAGTTTATGGAACTGGCGTGGGGAAACCAGCCTTTAATAACAGGCAGTTCCAGTTTAAGCTAAGTGTTTTTAACAATTTCTACAACATGAAATAACCCTTCAATCGTAGTGTCACCATCCATAAAATTGCTTCAGCCTTACAGGTTCCCAAGTGCAAAACTAAACATCTCTTCAAATCCAAGGGAGTGGAGATCAGTCAGTGTTCAGAGTCATCCCACATAAAAGAACCATATTGTGGTACATACTGGCCCCATCATGTGGCCATCGCCTTTCCCTCCTCTCTTCTTAAAAGTTTTAGTATTTTGCACAGAAACTTTCTTCCCTCAGGAGAGACCTGGGAACCAGGACTGCCAGCCAGACAAACACCTTTAAGAGGAGGCGTAATCTATCAAAAAATGATCTCCCTTCTGTTCAGTGGCAGCCTGAAATGCTACTTATCCCGGCGGAGCTGGAGGATTGAAAGCAGCTACATCAAGCCCCTGTGTAGCTCACAGGAATGAACACAAACACTCCCTTGTATCTGAAGAGATGTTTAGTTTTACCCTTGGTAAACTACAAGACTAAAGGGAAAGGCAGTGATGGTGTCAGATATAAAGAGTGAAACATGAAACAATCATCATAGTTATGCCCAGAGTGACTGCAAAATCTTTCTATATTCTTCTTATTATCATCAGTGTATTATTTTCTCTGGCATCTAGACATTGACTAGAACTTGACCAAGAAATTTAGATCTTGATAAAATATTCAACTGCGCCTCGTTAAGGTAATGGACTTGACACCCACTCGGGTGTCTCCATGCAGGTTCAAGTACTAACAACAGTGGCACCTTACAACCATAGATTTTAATCAGGGCAATACATTGATACAAATTCCTGTTAAATCATTTCTCAGCCAGAGTCCATCACCCACATTCCTTAGGGTATTGGGCCACCATGTGGACGTTTCATTTCCCGCCTAAATTTCACACAGAGACACAATTTCCTTTGCACAGATCCATGAACAGCAAAACCTCCCTGTGTCTCTTATCTGAGCCAGGGCATTCAATTGTATTGAAACCTTCTCACCTGCAATGGCGATGGTCAGACAGAGGGGACATGGCCACCTTCACCTCTGACAGTGAGATATTGGCTCAGCTCTTTCTTTCTGCTGCTGTTGTTAGTCCATGAAACATCAGGGATGGAATGCAAGGCTGAGCTCACACACCAATCCCCTGAAACATTTCAGTGCCCCAGAGAAATCCTGACTCCTGCTATTGCAATGATATGGTGGAGATTCGAATAGTCGCAGTGTAGAAGGAGCCCGAGGGTGTTTATTTGTGAGCTGAGGTTCCCTGTCTGACATTTGCCTTCTTTCCTGGTTCGTTATGTCTCCAGTGAGCAAACCGGAGCTGTCACAAGGCTGGTTAAATGCTGCTTTTTAGACCAGAGAGCTGGGGTTGATTTAGCATGCTGTCGCCATCAGCTGGTCAGAGTAACCAGGGTCAAAGGGTGGAATTTAGGATTCTCCCACCAAGGGGAGGTGCTGTTGGACTCCTCTAGTGGGGGAGAGTCTGAAAAAGTTTCTCAGCTCCCAGAGACGGGGCAAACAAGCTGGTGCCACACGCACATTTTCACAGGGAATCAAGCCCCCTGGGGAAAAACTCAAAAGAAGCCCAGGCCAACGAGTGTCAGAGAAGGGAATCACTGTTTTCCTTAAGAGGTGGGTTTGGGAAACCTGCAGGTCCTTAGATCCCTCCTGCGCCTGATAGAACCATTTGTGGGGAAGGTCTGGGGAAGCCGAGGAGGACAAGGAAAGGGAAAAAGGGCTGGCAGCTGTTGTGTAATCCCCATGCTCCCAGCAGAAGGATCTGGAGGGGTCAGCGCTGTGGTTGCTTGTTCAGGACACAGAACTCACAAGATGGCAAAGCTCCGAGCCCCGTTACACAGAGTCAGAATGTGATCAGCTCACAGCGAGGGGGAGCAACACCCCTCCCTTGGTCTCTATGTCAGGGCTCGTATCAGCTCAGTGTCCTTCCCGCAAGAGTCGGCTGCTGAGAGGGTTGCAATGGGGTAAATGAAGGCAGAGGAGGATTGTTCCTGCTGGGTTTTCTTTGTGTGGCTCTGTGATCCTGCTGGAGGAAGCATGATTTGAGTTTTTTTCAGTGGCTTGGGCTGGGCTGAGTTGTGACCCTGAGCACAGGGGTTCTCTGCTCTTAGCCCCTCAGGGAATGGACAATGGAGCAGCTTCAGAAATTGGCTAGAAAGTAGCCTAAGAAAGTGTAACATAAGTGAGAAGAAAAACAACATCATCACCTCCCTGGTGGTCTAGTGGTTAGGATTTGGTATTTTCACTGCCACGGCCTGGGTTCAATTCCCAGTGAGGGAAAAGTAACTTCAAACCAAAACTACTTCAGTTATTCTTCACTTGCAATGTAAATAAATCCACTTTTTTTTCCTGATTCCCCCATCTTCCCAGTGTCTCCATGGCAGGGCCGGCTCCAGGCCCCAGCACAGTGGGGCGGTCAATGAAAAGGGGAGGCTTCAGCAGCAATTCATCCCCCTCAGAGGGAAGGACTTGAGGCCAAAAGCGGCAGAGGTAGAGCTGCAGCTTTTTTATTATTTTTTCCACTGGGGGGGCAAAAACACTGGATCTGGCCCTGCTCCATGGAAGATAATTTGTTAAATCCCAGATAAGTGCAGTTCTATCAGTTCTCAGCCTGAGTCCTTAGGTCATAATCCTGAGGATATTGTCCCACCATGGGGCTATTTCCCGCCTCTCTTTCCTAGGGAAGCACAATTTTCTTTGCACAGACACAGGAACAGCAAGATCTTTCTCTGTCCCTTGTGCAAAGCAGGGGGCCAAATTCCATGGAAACAATGGACAAGCAGGGGGCCCTGGGCACATCCAGCCCTGGCTGTGAGATGTTCCCTCCCCTCTTTCTTTATGCCCCTGTTGTTATTTCATGGATTGTCTGGGATGGGGGAAAAGCTGAGTTCACTCCCGGTGGAGGGGAAAAAGGACCCTAAAAGTCTCAGGCCCCAACCCCTGCTACCAGGATCACTGAGGTGCTGGGAATCTGCATGGGAAAGGGACTGTGTGAATTGTCAAAGTGGGGAATGAATAACAATTTACAACAAGAGCCACCTCATTAACCACTGACACAGGCTAATCCTGCCGCAGATAGAAGGGAAAGTGGGAGTGATTCTTTGCTGCTCAGCCATGGAAACAGTGACCCCATTGCACCGCAGTGAATGTGCTGGGGAAAGCTGGACTTCACAGGCAGGTAGAAAGAGCAGATCCTAGAAACACCTGGAGCTCCCCACAGCACTTCTGCCACCAGGGTCAGGTGTTGAACGACTCACAGTGCCCCCCCACCCCGACACATGACCTTCCAGCAGGAGGTGGCAGCACCCCCCACCCAATGCAGGGGAGAGGGCTGAGTGTATCTCTGCACCCTGAGCCCAGGGCACCCACTCTCTCTGCCCCACTCATCGAATCTGGCCCTGCTGCAAAGTGACCCCTAAGAACCAGCAGCCTCCAGGACAGCAGGTTTGGCCTCAGAGCAGGGAATGTGTCCCTCATGCTGCTTTTAGGCCACTAGGTGCTCTGGAAACAGGAGGGCTCTGAGTATAACCTATAGCACAGATGGCCCATCTGGGGATGTAGCTCAGTGGTAGAGCACATGCTTTGCATGTATGAGGCCCTGGGTTCAATCCCCAGCATCTCCAAGTTCTTTTCACCCTGCTACTTTGCTCCTGCCCAGAGGGGATGTAGCCCAGCAGTCTCCCTGCAGGAATTTCAATCCTGTTCAGTGATGGATAAGTGCCAATTGCATGGAAAGTCGGGGGGGTTTCTGCTCCTAAGTCTCCTGTGTACCTTTAAGATTCCCACCAGTTGTGTTGCCTGGGACAAGGGTAGATGAGAAGGGAGAATCCTCCAGCACTAGAGGGAAAGGTCCCATCTGCAAAGACTAGACTTATTTCTAGTCTGGGCCCAATCTTTTCTCCTGGTATAGTCCTTGTCCGAGCTCAGGTGATAGTTAGGGGATGTCTCATGACTGCAGCCATGTTTGTTCAGTTCCACCCCCTTATACGGCTTTGGTACAAGGCAGGAATCTTTTGTCTCTCTCCTGGGGAAAAGCCTCAAATTTAAGATGGATTCCTGTACCAGGTGACATGGTCACATGTCCTGTGAGACCCCCCCAAGCCTTCATTCTTCCTGGCCTGACTCAGGGATGGTGCAGGACAGAGCCATCTCCAGTCAATTGTCCTGGTTAATGGGAGCCATCAAGAGTCCAAACCACTATTAATGGCCCATACTTTGCATCATTACAACAGGACCTCAGAGTTATAGTTCATATTTCTAGTTTCAGATTCAAGAATGATCGGTTCATACAAACAGGATGAACACACACCGTAGATTATAAGCTTTGTAAGGATACCTTACAAGAGACCTTTTGCATGAAGCATAGTCCAGTCACTTTATATTCACACTCATTAGCATATATTCATAAAATCCTATGGAGTGCAAGGTCACAGCAGGGAAAGGGTTTTACTGCGGCACCTGGGAGCAGTTGAGTTTCATGTTCAGGCTGTGGTATGAGTTCCTCCAGGTTTCTCGTAAGCACACAGGGACCTTCGCGGGTGCTCTCGATACAGGAATGGCCCAGACATGATAAAGTGATGGGAATTGCATTTTCCTTTTTTATTTTTGTATTTCCAATGACATTTCTGTTTGTGATTTTGTTTTGCTTTCTATAACTGTGTTTTCTCCTGGATTTGTTGTTTAATGAAAAAAAGAAGATGGCCTCAAGCCACCAGATGGAGGAGCAGGCTGGGGCTAGGACTGCTAAGAGAGCGAAAGTAGCAGATTTTCTGTATAGTTTCCTGCCCTCATTTTCATGATTAGTTTCTCTTCTGCACGAAATTTCCTCTTTTTAAATGTGAGTGTGGCTAGCTCACTTGGCAAAGCATCTGACTTTTAATCTGAGGGTCCAGAATTCAAGTCCCTGGTCAGGCGAAGAAACACTTTCCCCCTGTGACATCCCCAAAGAGTTTTAGAAGGACTCTCCTTGACTTTAGTTTTTCCTTTTCAGGACATGGCCTTTCCCAGGAAGGGCCCTTTACTGCCTGGGACTGAAGGTGCTACTGCCTCACCTGTCCACTGGCCTCACAGTCTGGAGGAAGAAAGGCCTCTGGGCCTGCAGCAAAGTGCTGTGTGCTGACTTTTTGAGCAAATGCAGGGCTGGCCAGAGAGGCATCTTCCCACTGAGTCCTCCCTGCCAGAAAAAATTGTCCCCACAGACAGAGGCGGCTACAGGCCCCAGCATGCCAAGCGCGTGCTTGGGACAGCAAGCCGCGGGGGGTGCTCTGCCGGTCGCCACGAGGGCGGCAGGCAGGCTGCCTTCGGCGGCGTGCCTGCGAAGGGTCCGCTGGTCCTGCGACTTGGGTGGACCTCCCGCAGGCAAGCCGCCGAAGGCAACCTGCCTGCTGTGCTTGGGGCTGCAAAATGCCTAGAGCTGCACCTGCCCACAGAGTCCTCCCTGCTGGAAGTCTACAGTAACCAACAGGTGCTCTGCTGGTCCCATGGTGTAAGGGCCAGCACTCAGGACTTTGAATCCTGCAATCTGAGGTGAAGTCTCAGTGGAATCTGAGAACAATTCCTGTGCCACAAACCCTGCTGGGTCTTCCAAGGCTCTGTCTTGCTTTCTCAAAGGCCATGAAAGCCACTACAAAAGGGTTCTTTCTCCTGCTGATAATAGCTCACCTTAACTGATCACTCTCATTATAGTGTGTATGGCAACACCCAATTTTTCATGTTCTCTGTGTGTGTGTGTATATATATAATATATATATATATATATTATATATATATCTTCCTGCTGTATTTTCCACTACATGCATCCAATGAAGTTGGTTTTAGCCCAGGAAAGCTTATGCTCAAATACATTTGTTAGTTTCTAAGGTGCCACAAGTACTCCTTGTTCTTTTTGCAGATAAATGAATGGAGGTTAAGTCCATGAATGGCTATTAGCCAGGATGGGTAAGGAATGGTGTCCCTAACCTCTGTTTGTTAGAGGGTGGAGATGGATGTCAGGAGAGAGATCACTTGCTCATTACCTGTTAGGTTCAGTCCCTGTGGGGCACCTGGCATTGGCCACTGTTGGCAGATAGGATGCGGGGTTGGATGGACCTTTGGTCTGACCCAATATGACCATTCTTATGGTCTTATGAAGGGAGGAGCAATGCACTGGGACAGAGTTTCTGTAGTGTAGTGGTTATCACGTTTGCCTAACACGCAAAAGGTCCCTGGTTCAAAACCAGGCAGAAACATGCTGGCTTAATTTTCCCAGCTCCTACTGGCCTATTCCCTGCTGTTGTAGGAGCAGCAGTGATTTCTATGCTCAAAAGGTCTGTTATACTTCCCCTGCTCCCACTTCTGTCTCCTCTCCCTCTCTGAATGCCTGTGAAGTGGCTTTTCCCCTCCCCAGCCCTCCTGGAATGCTCGTGGGATGAAGGGGCTGGTTGAAGAGCAGAAGAGCTTCCAGGTAGACAAGGTGTCTGGGACTCGAATTAGGCAGCGATCACACACCCAGAGCATGGACACTGCCCAAGGTGGAGTGTGACCAACCAGATGCAACCAAGTCATCTCTAGTCGCAGGCCATGAGGTGCAGGTCCTTAAAAGGGGAAGGGGCCCTGTGCTCAGGAGAGCACTCACAAGCTTGTACCTCCAGTGAATGCCCTTCGCCTGGCCAGTGGTTCTCTGCGTTGTATTTCATTGTGCCTCAGGGAGACTTACCTTCATCGCACCGTCCATAGCTGCGCTGTGGGACTCTTACCTTGCAGAATCCTGACATCTCCAGTGCCGTGCCTGTCCTGAGAGCGTGAGTATGCAAGTGTGATTGTGACACACACACACGCTTTTTCTTTTGAGCTTAGCTGTCAGTATAATGAATGTGCTGCTTTCTGGCAAACTCTGGTGGGTCATTAGTCCTCCCTACCAGGGGTGCCAACTTATATGGGCTCGAGGGGCTTAAGCCCCAGGAATATTCAAGGCTGAGGGCTCTGCTCCACCAATATTTGGAGCTGGCTTTCTCCCCTGCCCCCGCCTCGGAGCTTCCCTGCCTGAAAGAAAACAGCCAGTGACTCTCTCCTTTGTTTGTGCTGCTTCTGCCTAAGGCTATAGAGATCAGCAGCCGGCAGCCTCTTGGAGCACCGGGGGAGGGGAAGAGGGAGAGAGGAGGAGGAAGGAGGCACACAGGTGCTTGGAAGCTCTCTTCCCCGCCCTCACGGGGCAGCAGCAGGGATGGGGAGGCCACACATGATGGCAACCCCCCCCCCGCCCCGGTGTGATGAACTGGGAATGTTCTTATGTTTTCTCTGAATACTGTGTTTGTGCCTCAGTGTCCCCTATGCAGTTCTTTGCTGCAGAGCAAAAGGCCAGTGCACTAAATGCCTGGCACTCTGTATCCTAGCGACTGATGGCCTGGGCCCCTCCTCTGCAAAGGTGCCAGCTGAAGGTGTTGTAGACAAAGAGGTCAGGTGAGCTCCTGGCCCAGAAAGGGGCTGAGCAGAGGAGGAGGGGCTGGAGGGGGTGGTTAGTCTGGAGCTGGCTGGGGACGAGGAGTGAAGTGCAGATGGGGGGGTCTGCCTCACTGCCCCCCAGGATGGACCCGGCTGAGGGGTCTGGTTCTCTGTACCTACAAGCTCTGTTTTAGACCCCGTTCCTGTCATTGAATAAACCTCTGTTTTACTGGCTGGCTGAGAGTCACATCTGACTGCAAAGTGGGGGGGGAGGACCCTGTGGCTTCCCCAGGACCCTGCTGGGGCAGGCTCGCTGTGGGAAGCGCACGGAGGGGCAGAGGATGCTGAATACTCCAAGGAGAGACCCAGGAGGTGAAGCCGTATGAGCTTCTTGCCCTGGAGACAGTCTGCTCCGAGGGAGAGGAGGCTACCCAGAGTCCTGCCTGGCTTTGTGGGGAGCAGTTCCAAAGCATCGCCCAGGGACTCCGTGACACCCGGTACCCACCATAGGGGAGGTGAGTGGGCTTTCTGGACCTGAGAGAGTCCCTAGGAGCATGTGCAGTGACTGTGGTGCAGAGTGAGTGTGCTGCAGGGAGGGGGGAGAGGAGGGGTCCCTCCCCTGGAGCTAGCTGCTGCCAGTAACGGGGGGGACGGGACGGGGAGTGTCCTCTCTGGCCCTAGCCCTGGGGTAGCCTGTCTGCATCCCAAGTTCCTTATCCCCAGCCCTGTGCCCCCAGCACCCCAACCCTGAGCACCCTCCTGCACTGTGAACCCCTCATCCCCAGCCCCACCCCAGAGCCCTTACCTGAGGGGAAAAACATGCAACTTAAATTTGGTGGTCAGTTTGGTGGTCAGTTTGGAGTATCATTGTGTTTAGCACAATACTTGATTATTTTACACCCCTTTAAAGTATATAACTAGTCGTATACAGGTGTTACAAAGTGGGAATGTTCTTCTCTGAATACTGTGTGGGTGCCTCAGTTTCCCCTATGCATTTCTCAAGGATCTAGATGGTAGGATAAGGGGGTGTGATTGTTGTAGAGCCCTAGAGGGCCAGTGTGATGCCATCTGCACAGAGAATGGCTGCAACCCTGTCTCCAGGCAACTGATGGCCTGGGCCACTCTCCTGCAAGCTGCCAACTGAAGGTGTTGGAGAACAAAGAGATCAGGTGACCTCCTAATTCCTGGAAAAGAGACAAAGGCCAGAGGAGGGAGTGTCGGTGCCTGTGCAGACTTCCGGGAAGCGCATGGTGTGGAAGGGGATGCTGGGATGCTTTGGAACTACTCCATACAAAGCCAGTCAGGACTCTGGGGGAGCCTCCTCTCTCTGAGCATACTGTCTCCAGGGCAAGAAGCTTACACCTTCCTAGGTCTGACCTCGGAGCATTCAGCATGCCCTTCCACACTGTGCACTTTCCACAGCGAGTGTGCCCAGGCAGGTCCTGGGCAACCAGAGGTCCCTGCACCCCAACTCTGCAGTAAACCTGACTCTCAGCCAGCTGGTAAAACAGAAGGTTTATTAGACGACAGGATCACAGTCTAAAACAGAGCTTGTAGGTACAGAAAACAGGACCCCTCAGTCAGGTCCATCTTGGGGGGTGAGGAGCCCAGACCCAAGTTCTGGGCCTCTCCCGATTTCCCCAGCCAGCTCCAAACTGACACTCCCTCATCTGGCCTTTGTGTCTCTTCCGGACAAGGAGGCCACCTGATCTCTTTGTCCCCAACACCGTCAGTTGGCACCTTGCAGGGGAAACTGAGGCACCCACACAGTATTCAGAGAAAACATTAAGAACATTCCCACTTTGTCACAACAGGTGCAACAAAATTTAATACCGTATATTGAAGCAGGCAAGTGCTGCTTCTGACTTTCCACTTTTAATTGATCCTTGTAATCTTGTGGTGCTGACGCATTGTAGCTTCATTTTATATCGGCTTACAGGGTGAGAGCGGGTGGGGGGGGGCACCATTTTGGGCCCCACCAAAAATTCTACGAACCTGCCGCCTATGCTCCCTACGCTTACCCAAAATTGGGCCAGCTAGTAACACCTGCGATAACCCCAACCCCTGCAGGATAGAGGGTGGTGAAATGAGCTGGGAAAAAGCCTTAGCATCAGCAGAGGAAAGCTAGAGGAACTTGGCCAGTCACCTTTTGAAGCCTTGTGGCTTGGTCTCCTCTGCCCTGGGAGGTTGGCCTATGGCGGCCGGCTCTTCCTGCTGGCTTCCTTTGTGTGACTTGCCAAAGGAGGGAGTGAGGCAGGAATGGGGAAAAAGAGGAAAGTCGAGCTGAGGAAGGCAGGGCAGAAGCTAAGCGCCTCAGTGCGGCTAAGTGGGGTTAGTAGAGCACCACCATTCGTTCTGCAAAGCCTGGGGAGGTGCGGTTGGCTGCTGGGAGGCAGAATCCTGTGCCTGCCTCTTGGCTTCCCAGGGGTGGCTACTTGCAGCCCAGGAGAAGAAGGATGGTTCTGGGTGAAAGGATGACAAGCAAAGCTCTGGGAGGAAATTTGGGTGCGGGGTGCGGGCTCTGTGCTGGGGGAGGGGGTTGGGGTGCAGGAGGGGTGGCACTTACCCCGGGCACTGCAGCTCCCAAAGTGACTGGTACACACAACCCTGCAGCAGCAGGTCCTAGGTGGGCCATGCCAGGGGGTCTCTGTGTGCCACGGCCTGCAGGCGCTGCCCCCAGAGCTCCTATTGGCTGCAGTTCCTGGCCAATGGGGGCTGCGAAGTTGGTACTCGGGGCAGAGGCAGTGAATGGAGACACTCCCCCCACCCCAGGGGATGCTGGGACGTGCCAACCACTTCTGGAAGCGGCACGGAGGGACGGAGGCAGGGTGGGCAGGGAGCCACCTCAGTGCTGCTGGCACATCTCTGCACACCCATTGGGGGAGGGGAGCAGAGGTCGTCCATGTGCTGCCTGGGGTTGGGGCAGTGCACAGAGCTGCCTCCCCTCCCGGGTCTGTTACAGGAGTGGGTGGGTGGGGTCTTTTGGCCTGCAAGGTGCAGCAGGTCGGACTAGATGATCACACTGGTCCCTTCCAACCTTAAAGGCTCTGAGTCTAAAAGGGAGACGGAAGTAAAGAATTTTTTTTTAATAATAAACCAAACATTGTAATACCAGGATAACTCCAACAGTTCATTGTATAGTCCTGCCCCTTTCTTCCTCCACTGTGTGTTGAATGACCTGCAGGACATTGATTCTCTCATTTCATTGATAAACTTATACAATGTGACTGAAATAAAACCAATTCCCAGTAGAGAAAATGTCACATCCCTGCATTGGCT
>RQSS01116276.1:0-17729 GCA_003846335.1 Cuora mccordi | reverse complement strand
CCGGAAACCTGCCCATGTCACACAGGCGCCTGCCTGGGAGCAGTTCAGAGCTGAGCTCTCTTGGAAACATGGCCCTAGGCCCCTATGGTCCCTGTGCCCGCAAGAGGCTGGGAAGTGCAGGGGGCTTCTGACAAGGGCTGACTTCACTCGGGGCTCACACCACATAGCGGTGGTGGAAGCTCTGGCTGGTTCTGCACTGTGACAAGATGCAGTGGCTGTAACCTGCCTCAGGCCAGGACAGCAGCCCAAAGCGCAGCCACACTGAGAGGAAGTAGGTGAGCACAGAGCTGGCAGGTGAGTCACTCACTGAGCACCTGCATTTGGTGGCGGCCCCTGATAGCCTGCCAGTGAGAGGTAAAGCTCCTCCCTCCCTGCCAGAAACCCCCTGAGGGAAACAGCAGCCACCTCCCCTGCCCTCCCTTGGGGTGAGTGTCTCCCCTCCCCACACCCGGAATGCAAAGGGTCTCAAGGGCACAGACAGGTGCAATTTGCACTCGGAGGGGGAGATTTTCACAAACACAGGAGAGTTAGGATCAATGGGGCTTGTGCTCCTGAATCCCTTTGGAGCTTTAGAAATTCTCCCCCTCCCTGCATCACTTGCACCCAATCTGGCTCCAGGTGTTTCCCTTCCATCTTTCACCCTCTCACTCTGGAAGTTCACGGTGGTGAGCTGATGATGAAAACACCTGCACACTCCCAACAGTGCCCCACAGGAAAATTACAACTGGGGATCGGTTCCTACAGCTGTCAGTAAATGGAGCAGAACAGCAAACGGGAACCTGGCAGTGGAGAAGTGACTGGGCAGGTCTCTGAATCTGTGTGGGCATCTCTACAGTCACAACTGAGGTCCCCGTGGGAATGTGACACTTTATCCCCCAAATCCCAGGAGCTAGGCCCTTCGATAGCAGCAGCTCCTCTGACTAATCAGTGCCATGAGCCAGGAATTACCAGGGCAACAATTCGGCTGAGGTTGCAGTGAGTGAACCCCCTACCTGCAGAGTCCTGTAGAGTCGTTCCAATCTCCCAGCTTCGCTAGCCCCCAGAGCCATTCTCTCTAGGCAGAGCTCCTGCTCCCAGTGACTGCACCACTTTCCCAGGCTGTAACATCCATCCTGCTGGAGGGCTCAGGGAGCCACAGCATTTAACTCCAGCCTGCCCCTGAGCTTTTCATTAAGTTAATATATTTTATATGTAATGGAAGCACCATCCTCTCTTGGCACATCCACCAGCTTCAAAACCGAAAGAAGGACGGAGGCTGGAACATGACTGTGACTGGCTCCTCCTCAGGATGGTTCTGGCACAAAGTTCAAATTCCTCTGACACACCCACAGCGCTAGTGAGAGGGCAGCTTTGTGCCAGCAGCCTCAGCTCTTAACTTCGACTGGTGACACAGTCAGTTCTGCAGGCTGTTTTCTTGTGCTCCAGGAGTCACTGTAATTACCTCAGCCCTGTATAAACAATGGGACCAAAGTCTGCTTCAGCAGCTGCTAGACTCAGTGGCCAGGTTAATTCACTCTAGTGCCCTGGAATATTCCTCATTCTCAGCCCCACCCTACAAACACACGCAGGACTCGTGGCTGAAAATACTCATTGGTACAAAATTAACCAGTGACTATTTGGGGGACAGGGTTTGCTGCTATACTCTCCAGGTGGCCCAGCCCCACCCTTTGGGCCTCAGCTCCTGCAATGTTGTTCAGAGAGCCTGGTTCAGACACTCCTCTCCTGTGCCCCAGCTGCTCTGCTCTTCTCCAAGACGCAGGTGCCAGCAAGCCAGGGAAACAAAAACGCAAGATGGTGCCTGGCTGCATGCAACAAACCTGCTGAATTCTCTGGGATCTTGGAAAAATGTTAAATTCCATCACCAGGGAATGTTGGGATGTTCGGGGTAAAAATGTCCCTGCATGGTGAGCTGGGCTGTGAGAAGTGAGCAAACATTAATAAAATATCACAATAGCCTGTAACAATAAATGCTGATAGGAAGAGCTGCAAACAAAGCCGGAGCTACCCCCTTGGGTGCCCTAAGCAGGAATAGTGGGGAGTGGCCCTGACCCACCCCCGAGAATTCTAACTGCATTATTTCCACAAATCATGGACCCTGAGCTGCTCGGGGCCCTAAGCTACTGCTCAGTCTGCTTATGCCTAGTGCTGGCTCTGGTGGGAGACAGGCCGACTGAATCAATCCCAACAGACAGGTTCCTGGTTTAACTCCAAGACTGTGTTAAGATCATGCCTGGTAAACATGAGGAGGGTGGGATGGGAAATCAATGGACCACAATGGGTGTGTCTGAAATTAGGCTAAGCTGGTGAACATAATACTGAGAGGATGGGCTATTCCACTCACCGCTCTCCCTTGGGGTCCTCTAAAAGAGAATCTGGGGGGGGAAATTAGCTGCTGGCTGACTGGAAGCCGGGTGAGCCAGGAAGAGCGAGCTTCACCATCATGGCTGCCACCCCCACCATCTTGTGGGACCTCAGAATCCACCATTACATGATTGGGCCTTCATAGTCCTGATCCAGAGGGATGTGCTGACCAGACCGAGCCAGGGAGGGACCCACGTGGCATCACCACCTCCACCAACTCTGGCTACATCCCAGACACCACCTGGGATAAGAGACTTTGTCACATACACACACCCCATGTGTCCTTTTCCTTCCCTACCTACCTTTCTCTGTCCTATCCCCCTCTTTTTGCCTTCTGTATATTTTGCAGCACTGCTGTAAGCCTGTGGCCAGAAAGAGGCAGCTACAAGCAATGCCCTAAGCAGCCCGATGCTGGTAAAAGTTTGCTCTGTCCTCGGAGTGGCTGATCAGACCAGGTGCTGTGATTCTCCAGCAGCGAGGCTACAAGTCAGAGTCAGACTCACAGACAGAAGGTGCAGTTCCTCTCTGCTGTTTTTCTCTCTCCCTTCCTGGGCTTGTCTTGTTTGGTCGTCTAGGAAACGGGATTGGACTTTCACAGAAGTAATGGCCACTCCAGCCCATCTCAACTAGCTTCTTCCCTTTCACTCAAAAGAACAGCTACTACCATTTGTAATTTTTCCCTCCTTTGATATTCACCCCTTCCTGTCAGCTTTTGAGAATAGGCCACTTCCACCTTAATTGAATTGGCCTCTTTAGCACTGACCCCCCACTTGGTAAGGCAACTCCCATCTTTTCATGTGCTGTAACATGTATACTGCTTACTGTATTTTTCACTCCATGCATCTGATGTAGCGGGTTTTAGCCCACAAAAGCTTATGCTCAAATACATTTATTAGTCTTGAAGATGCCACAAGGACTCCTCGTTGCTTTTGCTGATACAGACTAACATGGCTATCACTCTGAAACCAGCTAAAGACTGACAGGGGCGGCATCTTATATGGGCTCGACGTGCTTAAGCACCAGGAATATTCAAGGCTGAGGGCTCTGCTCCACCAATATTTGGAGCTGGGTTTGTCCTGTGCCCCCACCTCGGAGCTTCCCTGCCTGAAAGAAAACAGCCAGTGCCTCTCTCCTTTGTTTGTGCTGCTTCTGCCTAAGGCTATAAAGACCAGTGGCCGGCAGCCTCTTGGAGCACCGGGGGAGGGGAAGAGGGAGAGAGGAGGAAGGAGGCACACACATGCTTGGGAGCTCTCTCCCCCGCCCCAGCACCCAGGGGCAGCAGCAGGGGTAGGGAGACCACCCATGATGGCAACCCCCCACCCCGGTGTGACGAACTGGGAATGTTCATAGTGTTTTCTCTGAATACTGTGTTGGTGCCTCAGTGTCCCCTATGCAGTTCTTAAGTATCCAGGTGGTGGAATAAGGGTGTGTGATTGCTACAGAGCAAAGGTGCCAGCTGAAGGTGTTGGAGACAAAGAGGTCAGGTGAACTCCTGGCCCAGGAAAGAAACTGAGCAGACAGGAGGGGCTGGAGGGGGTTTGGGAGTCTGGAGCTGGCTGGGGACGAGGAGTGAAGTGCAGACAGGGGGGGTCTGGCTCACTGCCCCCCAGAATGGACCCTGTACCTACAAGCTCTGTGTTAGACTGTGTTCCTGTCATCGAATAAACCTCTGTTTGACTGGCTGGCTGGCTGGGAGTCACGTCTGACTGCAAAGTGGGGGGGCAGGACCCTCTAGCTTCCCCAGGACCCCACCGGGGCGGGCTCGCTGTGGGAAGCGCACGGAGGGAAGAGGATGCTGAATGCTCCAAGGAGAGACCCAGGAGGTGAAGACGTATGAGCTTCTTGCCCTGAAAAAGTTTGCTCCGAGGGAGAGGAGGCTCCCCAAAGTCCTGACTGGCTTTGTGAGGAGCAGTTCCAGAGCATCACCCGGGGACTCCATGACACCCGGTACCAACCATAGGGGAGGCGAGTGGGCTTTCTGGAGCTAAGAGAGTCCCTAGGAGTATGTGCCTTGACTGTGGTGCAGAGTGAGTGTGCTGCAGAGGGGGGAGAGGGGGGGTCCCTCCCCTGGAGCTTGCTGCTGCTGGTAATGGGGTTGTGGGGGGGAGTCCTCTCTGGCCCTAGCCCTGGGGCAGCCTGTCTGCATCCCAAATTCCTTATCCCCAGCCCTGCCTCACCCCAGAGCCTGCGTCCCCAGGACCCCAATCCTGGGCACCCTCCTGCACTGTGAACCCCTCATCCCCAGCCCCACCTCAGAGCCCTCACCTCAGGGGAAAAACGTGCAACTTAAATTTGGTGGTCAGTTTGGAGTATCATTGTATTTAGCACAATACTTGATTATTTTACACCCCTTTAAAGTATATAACTAGTCGTATACAGGTGTTACAAAGTGGGAATGTTCTTAATGTTTTCTCTGAATACTGTGTGGGTGCCTCAGTTTCCCCTATGCATTTCTCAAGGATCTAGATGGTGGGATAAGGGGGTGTGATTGTTGTAGAGCCCTAGAGGGCCAGTGTGAGCTGTCTGCACAGAGAATGGCCGAAACCCTGTCTCCGGGCAACTGATGGCCTGGGCCGCACTCCTGCAAGCTGCCAACTGAAGGTGTTGGAGAACAAAGAGATCATGTGGCCTCCTAATGCCTGGAAAAGAGACAAAGGCCAGAGGAGGGAGTGTCAGTGCCTGTGCGGACTTCCGGGAAGCGCATGGTGTGGAAGGGGATGCTGGGATGCTTTGGAACTACTCCATACAAAGCCAGTCAGGACTCTGGGGGAGCCTCCTCTCTCTGAGCGTACTGTCTCCAGGGCAAGAAGCTTACACCTTCCTGGGTCTGACCTCGGAGCATTCAGCCCTTTCCACACCGTGCACTTTCTGCAGCGAGTCTGCCCAGGCAGGTCCTGGGGCAACCAGAGGTCCCTGCACCCCAACTCCGCAGTCAGACGTGACTCTCAGCCAGCTGGTAAAACAGAAGGTTTATTAGACGACAGGATCACAGTCTAAAACAGAGCTTGTAAGTACAGAAAACAGGACCCCTCAGTCAGGTCCATCTTGGAGGGTGGGGAGCCTAGACCCAAGTTCTGGGCCTCTCCCCATTTCCCCAGCCAGCTCCAAAATGACACTCCCTCCTCTGGCCTTTGTCTCTGTTCTGGGCAAGGAGGCCACCTGATCTTTGTCCCCAACACCTTCAGTTGGCACCTTGCAGGGGAAACTGAGGCACCCACACAGGATTCAGAGAAAACATTAAGAACATTCCCACTTTGTCACAACAGGTGCAACAAAATTTAATACCGTATATTGAAGCAGGCAAGTGCTGCTTCTGACTTTCCACTTTTAATTGACCCTTGTAATCTTGTGGTGCCGACGCGTTGTAGCTTCATCTTATATCGGCTTACAGGGCGGGAGCGGGCTGGGGGCGGGCGGGCACCACCATTTTGGGCACCACCAAAAATTATACAAACCTGCCGCCTATGAAGACTGACATACATGGGGGTGTTTCCTTCTAAAATCTCTCTGCAGCTAACGGAAACAAGGCATGTTATTAAAATGAGAGCCTGACTCAATACTTTAAATTTCAAATATTTTAACTGTTTCTCCTTCTTTTCTGTGTCTTTAATAAAAGGTTAAAGGGATGTTTCATGGCATGTTTGCCATGGTACTCAGCAGGCTGAGGTCTCTGAAAACCAAACCCCAAACCTTGTTTAAAAGTACTTAATATTAGAAAGTGACAGGGTCATGTTAACACCTTTGGTTCTTTGGGCCCATTGATTCCAGCCACAATAATACAACATATAATATAACATACCATCATAAGCTCCATGGGGCCTTGACTCAGATGGCTGGTGCAGTTCTCTCTTTTCAGAGCTGCTGTTTCAGGCTGTCTGCAGACTCAGGCAGTCATTGCCAGTTCTCATTTTCAAAGTCATCTCTGCAACCATAAAGCTAGAAACTTAGGCTGAGGTTTCACAGCCACCTAGGGGATGGTATGATGACGTTGCCTACAGTGCCATGTGCCCCATCTGTGACTGTAGCAAATATCCCCCCTGGCCCGCGATGGGATCAGAGGCGGGGGGGGGGGGCTCTGAGTTGCTACAGAGAATTCTTTCCCAGGTGTCTGATTGGTAGGTCTTGCTGACATGCTCATAGTCTAAGTGATCACTATTTGGGGGGTCAGGAAGGAATGTTAGGACAGATTGGCAGAGACCCTGGTTGGTTGGTTGTTTTTTTTTTTGTCTTCCTCTGCACATTGGGGCACGGGTCACTTTCTGATTTAAACTAGAGTAAATAGTGGATTCTCTATTGTTTAAAGTCTTTAAGTCATGACTTGAGAACTTCAGTAACTCAGCCAGAGGCTAGAGGTCTATGACAGGAGTGGGTGGGTGAGGTTCTGCGACCTGCAATGTGCAGGAAGTCAGACTAGATGATCATGATGACCCCTTCTGCCCTTGAAGTCTGTATGAATTGGGTGCCCAATTCCCATTAATTTCAAATGGGAACTGGGCATCCAAATGTTTTATGGGGTTTTGAAAATCCCCCCTGTGATTTCTGAAGATGCAGATGGAGATTCTGGAGCCCAATATCTGCAGCAAGAGGTGAATTCTGCAGCCTAAGAACTGAGGAATACGCTGGGCCCAGCTGTAATAAGGAAAATAATGTTTATTTAACACTCACCTGCCCAGGCTTCCTGCCACACTAGAGACAAACCCCTACAAAGTTCTGGTTGTGAGGAGTGTGACAAGGGCAGGCAGCTGGACAGAAGCTCAGCAGCAGCAGCCCAAGTTCAGTAGAGAAAACCTTCTTCACAGTCTCAGTTTCCTTTATAAGTTTCCTGGTACAAGTAAAATAAAACAACTTAGCAGAGTCTGTGGCCACATTCACTTCATGCACAGACTGAGACCCCAAGGGCAGGGCCCCCTCTAGAGATCTGAATCAGTCACTCTGTGTCCAGTGGATGTTTCACCTCTGTGCTGAGATGCCAAAGAGCATCTGCATCAGTGCCAATTGTGATGGTGGATGGGGTGATGTGGGCTCCAGTTCCCTATGAAATAAATGAAGACCCAACAGCTCACTTCACACAAATCACCAGACATTGTCCTTGTATCATTGTCCTGTGCTATTACTGACCAACTGTACCAGTGTCCCAGCAGTGAAAATAACAGAACACCACTGGCCATCATGTACAGCCCCTAGCTAAGACCTCTCCAGCACATCATCAACGATCTACAACCTATCCTGGAAAATGATCCCTCACCCTCACAGACCTTGGGAGGCAGATCAGTCCTCTCTTACAGACAGCTCCCCAACCTGAAGCAAATACTCACCAGCAACTACACACCACACCACAGAAACACTAACCCAGGAACCAATCCCTGTAACAAACTTTGTTGCCTACTCTGTCCCCATATCTAGCCTAGCAATTCCATCAGAGAACCCAACCACATGAGCCACATCATCAGGGACTCATTTACCTGCACATCTACTAATGCAATATATTCCATCATGTGCCAGCAATGCCCCTCTGCCAGGTACATTGGCCAAACCGGACAGTCTGTATGTAAAAGAATAAAGTGGACACAAATTGAACATCAGGAACGGTAACATACAAAAGCCAGTAGGAGAACACTTCAATCTCCCTGGACATTCTATAACAGATTTAAAAATAACCAAACTTGAACAAAAAAAAACTTTGAAAAACAGACTTCAAAGAGAAACTGCAGAACTAAAATTCATTTGCAAATTTAACACCATTAATTTGGGCTTGAAAAGCGACTGGGATTGGCTGGCTCACTACAAAAGCAACTTTCCGCTCTTGGTATTGACACCTCCGCATCAATTATTGGGAGTGGACTACATCCATCCTGATTGAATTGGTCCTGTCAACACTGGTTCTCCACTTGTGAGGTAACTCCCTTCTCTTCATGTGTCAGTATAGTAATGCCTGTATCTGTAATTTTCACTCCAAGCATCTGAAGAAGTGGGTTTTGCCCATGGAAGCTTATGCCCAAATAAATCTGTTAGTCTTCAAGGTGCCACCGGACTCCGTGTTTTTTTGTGTGGATACAGACTAACATGGCTATCCCCTGATACTTGATTAAATTTATAGCTTTTTAAATGCCTTTTGAAGATTCTGCAGCTCATACTAGCGCTATTTGGAGTATAAGGCCTCTGCAGGGTGTATTAGAGAAATTAGAGCTACATTTTTCTCTGAGCAAAGCTTGTACTCCACTATGTCTTCCAGAGAAGTTTACAGCTCCATCAGATACACAAGCAGCCATCTGTTTGGGGTTCAATTGACAAGCATTTAACTCTTCTAAGTTGTGGGTTGTCAGAAATGCAGCCAACATAGATGGCAAGTTATATGGGCCCGTGGTGCCCATGCTCCACCAATACTCCTGAAGGTGGGCCCAGATCCATCAATGTTTGGGCCCCAGGCCCCATGCTCTGGGGGTCCCCGTGCCATGGGTCAGCAATGTGGGGCGCTCTCACCTCGGGGGCAGCTCCCCCACCTCCCTACAAGCAGCTCCCCGCCCCGTCCCCAGAGTCACTGTGTGCTGAGGAGAGGCCCCAGCGCTGACCCGACTCACAGCCCATTGGCCGGGAACCCCGGCCAATGGGATCTGCAGGGCTGACGGCAGAGCTGCCTGGCCATGCCTCCATAGCGGGGAGTGGGAGACACCAGCTCTCAGCCCCGGGCAGAGAGACAGCAACAGGAGTCTGTCACTGTCAGACAGACACTGCCAATGAGCCAGGGGTGTTGTGGGGACAGATGGAGCCGTGGGCGGGGAAAGGAGCAGCGATGGGCCCCCCCGGGGCTGGCATAAAATACACAGGACAGAGGGGGCTTCCTGAGGGGGCTATAGCAACACCCCCTCCACAGAGCAGACCCGGGCTGTGGCTGGCTCATCCTTCACTCCCCTCCACACCCCACAGAGACCCACACAACCCTCTGCCTCCCCAAAAGACCCCCAATGATCCCTGTGCCCCTGTCACCCCTCCCCAGAGAGCCCCCCTTTGTGCCAAACAACTCCCCTCCCCAACTCCAGAGCTCCCTACAATCTCCCCCTTTGCCTTCCCCCCCCAGCCCAGCCCATTCCATTGGCCGGGAGGCTCCCAGTCTATTGGCCAGCATGGCCAGTGGGAGCTGCACCTGTGGTGGTGCCTGGCTGTGCCTCCACAGTACTGGGAGGGGGAGCCACTGGTGAGCAAGCCCCGGTCATCATCATCACAGGCCCAGCAATTGTCTGGGTATTTCTAACTCCTGTAAAAAGCCACAAGCAGAATCTTAACCCTAGTAAGGGCCAGGTGAAGGGCGGTGGCTTCAGCAGATGTTACTGAGCACGCTCAGTTTGTGTAAGACTGCTGAGTGCACCCTAAGTAGCAAATTCCTACGTAGAGCAGTTTCCTACACTACACTCGTTTCTCCGTGAGAATCCCTTCAGTGAGGCCCATTGGTGCTAACAGCCCATCTGAAGGGACCTCAGTGCCATGTGTCCGGAGATCTTAGACCGAGCCGTGGAGCTGGGGATCTGGAGCCCGGAGCTCCCCTCCCTGCTCAATCCCAGAAAGAAGCTTTGAAACAGAAAGTCTGGAAGGTTCCACAAAATTCTACAAAGTTCTAGAACATCCTCGGAGGTTAGTGACAAATGAGCCACAGAAGGAAAACCTGAAACATTTCACTTCAAACATTCGATTTTTCCTTTTATCGCTAACAACAAACACAGCCCCTGAGCCCAGTACCCCCCAGCCTGGCACCCAGGCAGTTGCCTCGGTTACGTGCCCCTAAATCCAGCCCTGGTCCCCATGTCACTTACCGAGGCTGCAGCACCATTTCCGCACATGGGTCATGGAGCTGGAGGGTTTGAGACCCGACCCGTCAGCGTTACTTGTGTGACATTTGTAGCTGAATTGACAGGGCCGAGCCCCCCAGCCTGGGCCTTCCACACGCTTCAAATTGAAAGTACAGAAGTAAGGGGAAGTGAAAGTAACGGTCCGTGTCCGGGCTGGTTGGGGCGGAGCAAATTCCTGTGAAAGTACCAGCCCCCTCAGGGCCCAGAGCTGGTGGGGAGGGGCCTGGTAGGGGTAGTTTGCTGGTTGAGCCAGTGCAGGGGTGTCAGTGCCCCCCCAAGCTGCTGTTCCTGCCCCCCAGGTATCGCTGGGTTCTCAGTAATTCCCCTACCCAGCACCGCCCGCCACAGCCCTGCCCGGCTGGGGACATAACGCAGCAGCAGCAAAAAACACCAGCCAGTTCCCACCCCCCCCCTCATGCCACCGCCCTGGGTGGAGACAAAATGAGGAAGGAGTGTGTGGGGGGGATGCTGCTGGGGAAGGGAAGCTGAACTCCAGAGTTACTGAGTGGGAAATGTGGGGGGGTGGGGGGGATCAGAACAGACTGAATGTGATTCAGGCACTGCCCGGCTGTAGCTGGCTCGGCTCCTGTAAGCGCTGAGGGGAGCAGAGCCGGGGGGGTGAGGGAGGGCAGCAGCTCTGGGACTCACAGACCCCCCACCCCCCCGGGAGCAGAGCTGGGACAAGGAGGGGCTGTTGGTGCAGAGTCACTTTCCTGCCCAGCCCTGGCCCTTTCCCCTCCAGAGGTGGCAGGTTTGGATAATTTTTGCTGGTGCTCAGAACGGGTCCAAGTCCCCCGCCCCCTCCGCCTGCCTAAGGCTCTGGGAGGGAGTTTGGGTGCAGGAGGGGGTTCGGGCTCTGGGAGGGAGTTTGGGTGCAGGCTCTGGGATGGGGCAGGGGGTTGGGGTGCAGGAGGGGTCAGTGGGTCAGTGCTTAACTCGGGTAGCGCCAGCTCCTGAAAGTGACCCGCACACCCCTCTGGCAGTGGCTCAGTGCTCAGGATCGGGGCACCATGTGCCCCCCCACCCCTCCAAGGCCACAGGGATGTGCTGGCCACTTCCCAGAGAGGTGCAGAGTAGGCAGGAAGCCACCTTAGGCTGTGTCTACACTGCCACTTTTGGCACTAAATCTTTAGTCGTTCAGGGGAGTGAAAAAACACATCCCTGAGTGACAAAAGTTTTAGCACTGAAAAGCGCCAGTATAGGCAGCGCTTTATCACTGCGTGGTTATTTTTTATCGCCAGGAGAGCTCTGTCACATGGGCAGTCCCACTGTGCTGCCGGTGGTGGTGGTGGCAGCAGCTGGGGGCCCCCAAGCCCTTTAAAATCACCCGGGGGCAGCAGGAGGGGCTGGGAGGTGTGCGGGCATGGCAGGTGGGGCTGGAGGAGAGATCCGGCCCCGAACATTGGTGGAGCCAAGCCCACGGGCCCTGAATATTCATGGAGTCCGGGCACTACGAGCCCATACTACTCGCCACCCTGCTCCCCTCAGCTGCAGGCTCAGGAGCTAATGTCGGCAGAGCCTGGGGCTGTCCCAGGGGGTGGTTCCAGCCATCAGAGAAAGCCCCCCCACCCCCGACCTCAGAGGGAGTTTTAATGGCCAAATCTGAATTTCAGTAACGTCTCTGGGGGGCTCCGGGCTGGTGCTGAAGGCAGAAGGGTCCCGTCACTGCTGTAATCAGCAGGAAGCTGGAGAGGAAGTGTCCCTGGGTGCTAAGCCAAAGGGCTGGATTCTTGTGAATCACGAGTTCCCCTCACCCCAACCCCACTCCTTCCAAAACAGGGAACAGGAGCAGGAGCGGGGAGCAGAGCCCAGATCTGGTGCCGTGTCCCTGCTGCTCAGCACAGATGCTCCCAGCCCGGACACACCCTGAAAGTCCCCCATCTCCCCAGCCACTTCCCCAGCAGCCCTTAGTCACAGCTATAGGTGCCAACTTTCTCTGGCGCCAGTGGGCGCCCACGCCCCCACCCTGCCCTGCCTCCACCCTTTCCCCACCCCTGGACCCACCCCCATTCCAACCCCACTCCCAAAGTCCCTGCCCTAACTCCACCCCCTTCCTGCCCCTATTGGATCCCATCCCCAAATCCTCACCTCCTCCCCAGCATGCCGCATTGCCTCTCCTGCCCCGCGAATCAGCTGGTTTGCGGTGCAAGCACTGGGAGGGAGAGGGGAGAAGCCGGATGCTGCAGCATGCTCACGGAGGAGGTGGAGGTAAGCTGGAATGGTGGGGAGGCAAGGGGAGCTGCTCGTGGGTGCTCAGCACCCACCATTTTTTTTCTGTGGGTGCTCCAGCATCTATGCTCACAGCAGCACCCCCTGAGACCAACGTGATGTGTGAAATGGGAGGGTTTGTAGGATCAGGCCCTTGTCAGCTCTCATATATTATTGCTCCATATTTCATACAGGGGGAGGCAGGATTCATAAAGGGGGTCTGGAGCCCAGGTGAAGAGGGGGCTGAGATCCAGGCAGGTGAAGCTGGTCAGCCTGTCAGGAACTGCTTCCCATCAGAATCTGCTACCAGTAGCAAAAACCTAAACTCACTTGGAGCCTAAGTGTTTGCAGTAGCAGTCCCCTAAGTGCCTGGTTCTGCCTCTAGTCACGTGCACTGCTGCCACCCACTAGGAACCCACATGCCTGTCTCCTGCCCAATCCAAATGCAAGACCTGGTAGCAATGGGAGACTTTAGCTGCCCCAGATACCTGTTGGAAAAGCAACACAGCAAAACACAAAAGGTTCCAGTAAGTTTTTGAAATGGATCAGGGACGACCTTTTGTTTCAGAAGGTGGATGAAATAACCAGGGGAAAAGTCATTTTTAGACGTGATTCTGACTAATGGGATGGAAGGAATTGGTTGTGAATGTGAAGGTTGAAGCCAGGGCCGGCTCTGGCTTTTTTGCCGCCCCAAGCAAAAACAAAAAAAAAGTCGGGGCCACCAGAGCAGCAAAGCAGAGGCAAAAAAAAAAAAAAAAAACGGCGGGGGGGGCCCAGCAAGGGGGGGGGGAAACAATGGTGCGGCAGGCAAAGCAGGGAAAAACAAAAGAAAAAATGCTACAGGGCGGCTGGAGCCAGGGGACTCCCTGTGCTGCAGAGCGTGCACCCGGTCTAATGCGGGGAAGGGGAGGAATCGGGGAGATGGGAGATCCCAAAATTATTCTGAACATTTCTGCAGGGACTCTGACCCAAGCTTCTGTGTAATTAGTTTTAATTGGCTTGCCAGGGCTTGGAACCTTAGGTTAAAATGTAACTGTATCCTAACAAAAGCTCTACTCTGGACTGAAGGGAGGGAAGGACGTGGGCTGCCCTGCTGAGTTTGCTGCAGGGCGCTCCCCTCCTCCGCCCCCTACAGGGCAGCCGGAGCACCAAACCGGGGGAAAAAAAAAAAGTGGCCATGCTGCCCTAGGTTTGGGCGGAATGCCGCCCTGTAGAATCTGCAGCCCCAAGCACGAGCTTGCTCAGCTGGTGCCTGGAGCCAGCCCTGGTTGAAGCCAGTGTGGGTGAAAGTGACCATGAAATGATAGATTTCATGATTCTATGGAAAGGAAGGAGTGAGAGCAGCAGAACAAGGAAAATGGACTTCAACAAACTCTGAGAACCGGCAGCTCAGGCCACATGGGAAGAAAATCTACAGGAAAAAGGAGTTCAGGAGAGCTGGCAGTTTGTCAAAGAGACACTACTAAAGGTGCAACAGCAAGCTGTCCTGATGCCAAGGAAAGATCGGGAGAACAGTAAGAGACCAATATGGCTCCATCAGGAGCTTTTTAATGACCTGAAAACCAAACGGGAATCCTACACAAAGTGGAAACATGGACAAGTTGCTAAGAACAAGCACAGGAGACCAGCAGAAGCACATAGGGACAAAATGAGAAAGGCCAAGTCAGAAAACTAGCTAGGCACAAAAAGGCAATAAGAAGAGATTCTATAAATATGTTATGAGCAAGACAAAGATGAAGGAAAGTGCAGGCCCCCTACTTAGCAAAGAAGGAAGCTAATAACTGACAACCTCAAGAAGACTGAGTGTCAGGAATCAAGGCCTGCAGCAGAGCCAGTCTCTGGGGATCCTAATGTGTGCAGCTGGCCTGTACTAGGCTGTTTGGCTACAGCACCTGATTGGTCAGCAGAGCAGCTCTTAAACCCAGCAGCAAGCTGCTGCTCAGACCATTGCTCATAGCTATGATAAAGTCTGCACCTACCTTGTTCCAGTGCTGTGCTGTCTATCTTGGCCTCAGCCTTGTCCCTGATTTCTCATTCTGGTTAACCCAATTCTGATTCTTGACTCAGATTCCTGACATCAGCTCTGACCCCTGGCTACTGACTCCTGCTCTGACCACTGGGCATGATCACCCATGTCCCAGTCACTGACACTGAGGTGTTTAATGCCTATTTTTTCTTCAGACTTCACTAAAAAGGTTCATTGTGACCAGATACTCAACACAATTAATATTAACTGCAAGGGGGGAGGAATGCCAGCCAAAATAGAGGAAAGAACAGGTTAAAGAATATTTAGATAAGGTAGATGTATTCAAGTTGGTGGTGCCTGGTTAAATTCATCTGAGGGCACTTAAGGAACTGGCTGAAGCCATCTCAGAGCTATTAATGATTATCTTTGAGAACTCCTGGAAGAGGGATGAGGACCCAGGACTGGAGAAGGGCACATTGTTCCACTTTTTTAAGATAGGTACAAAGACGACCCAGAGAATTATAGACCAGCCAGCCTAACTTCAGTTGCTGGAACATATATCTCAAGCACTCTCCTCTGAAGGGTGGGAGACCCCAGTTCAAGTCCTTCCTCTCCCTCAGAGGGAGGGGAAGTGAACCTGGGTCCCTTCATATTGCAGGTGAGTGCTTTAATCATTGGGCTGAAAGCGATGAGAGGTAGGCACCTCCTTCTCTGGCCAGATTCTGACTGGGACCTGAACTGAGGATCTGCCTCTGAGCAGAGCTGCTGAATTGGGCCCAGAAGGTAAGATAAGCAGAGGGGCACCTATTTTCCCCGGGTTCTTGATTCGTGCTAGGGATTGGGCAGGAGATAGGTTCCTAGTGGGTGGCAGCAGTGGCTTAAAATGGTTTAAGATAAAAGGGGAAAAAATAGGTTATGTCATGAGAGGGGGTCTACTATAGACCACCAAATCAGGAGGAGGAGGTAGGTGTGGCATTTCTAGAACAAATAACAGAAATATCCAGATTGGGGGAGCCCCACATCAGCTGCCCAGAGCCCAGCAGTTCCAGCCCTCACCTGAGGGGGGGGGAGACCCACATTCCAATTCCTGCCCCACATCACACAAGGAGATTGAACCTGGGGCTCCCAGCTGAGGGCCCAGCCACTGGGCTAAAGGCTAGAAGGGAAGCAGTGGCACCTTTTTCTGTTCATTGAAACTATTCAGCAAACTCGACATGGATTCATGAATAATTTAAATCAACCTGAAATGTAATTTTTTGGCAAATAAACTATTTCTCCAAAACATTTTGCCCAGCTCCACTTCAAACCTGTCTGAGCAACTTAGGAGCCCAAATCCCAGTGATTTTGCTCTGAGTGACTGTAAAGTTCCCAGAAATGCACAGGTGGAGGGGCCTGGGCTCCCTGGCCCAGCTCTGGATTCCAGCTTGGCCTGGGGGTGGGGCCTTGTGGCCCTCCACTTTTAGGCAGAGTTGGTTGCACCTGCTGATCATGTATCTCCAGCTAATGACTGTGCCAGCCACCTTCCTCACTCTCATTAACCAGCCCTGGGTCAGAGATGGGAACTTTCACACCAAAGCTCTGGAGACACGTTGTATGTCTCTACACCTGCAGCAGCGAGTCTCAGAACCAGGTCGACAGGGGCTCTCAACCTGGCTCTAAAAATAGCCATGTAGATGTTTGGGCTCAGGCTGGAGTCAGGCACTGGAGCCTGGGGAGCAGGGGGGGATTCCCCAGACACAATGTCTACACAGCGGTTTCTAATGCTATAGCACAAACCCCATGAGCCCATGTTTGGTGCCCTGGCTCTGGGACTCGCTGCTGTGGGCTGTGTAGATGAAACCTTCATGCTTAAAACATGAGACTTTTCACAAAGCCAGAAACCAAATTTTCAACCTGTGCCTAACCAGATTGGCCACAAATGTCCAGAGTAGAGCTGCCAATTAATTGCAGTTAATTCCTGCGATTAACTGAAAACAAAATTAATGCATTAATTTTTTTAACAAGTTAATTGCATATTTGTGAGCAGATTGGGAGGCTGAAGAAGCCCCAGCCTGTAACTCCATAGGCAGTGGGACAGCTGAAGCCCCAGAGCAGAGCTGCTGAGGTGCGTGTGGGGGGGTTTGAAGCCACAGCTCTGCAGGTACCCCAAGCCCCGCACCCTGAGGGAGGCTGAAGCTCTGAGACCCCAGCCCTGAGGCTATATTTGAAAATATAGAACCCCCCCAATGTAAATAAATGGTGTTCTAATATAGTTTAATAGTGTGATTAAAACTGCAATGAATCGTGGTTAATTTTTTTTTAATGGCTTGACAGCCTAGTCCTGAGTTTTCTCCCCAGGCTGGAGAGTGCTAAAGGGCTATTGTAGGGGGGAAGCAATTTAATGTCACACAGAGATGGGGGATGATCAAGGTTAACGTGGGAAATGTATCCTGGCTTTAGCTCTGGAGTCACAACCAGTCTCAATAATAACAAACCCCTGTGATCAAGTGGGAATTGTCATAATATTTTTTGAATATTGTATGTTCCTCAGTTTCCCCTATATAGGGAAGGGTTAAAAAGGTGGTGGGGGAAAAGGGTATTTTCTTTGCAGGAGAATCCAGCTGGGGCTGACAAATACCTGACTGGGGCCTGGACCCAGAGAATGGCCCAGAGATTTGTTATCTGACAACTGATGACCCTGTCCAGGACAGGAAATCAGCCCGTTCTGACCAGCTGGAGAACAAAGAACTGAGCTGGGGTGCCTACAGTGTGGGACAGAGAGACACAAACAGAGGCAGTTGGACTGGGTCTCGGGGTCTGAGAGCCCTGGGCTCTGGTCTGACCCAGATGGACTAAGCTGTAACTTTCTGTTTTCTATGCTAATCTAAGGACTTTCTACGCTGTGTTCCAGACAACTAATAAACCCTTCTGTTTTACGCTAGCTGAGAGCCACTCTGGTCTATGGATGGTGGAGGTGCACTGCTCCCTTGGGTCTGCGAGTTCTTCTCCGATTCAGGTGGACTCACGGCCCCAAAGTCCGGTTCTAGGAGGTGATGAAGCCAATGGGCTTAGCCCAGAGAGTGACACCAGAGGGGGTTCACATTCTGATGCGGTTCCTCCCAAGGGGACTGTGCCAGAGCTGTTCAAGAGCTGTGGATCTGTGACACCCCCTTGCTCCTCCCTTGGGATCTAGCTGCCCCGGCTTTGCCAGAACAGCGTGTGAGTCCCCTCTATGGAGATCTCTGGCCCGTGGCACTGATGCGCTTCCCAGTGCGTCTGCAGGGCTTGTGCACTCCTCAGACAGCTGCTCCAGGCTGGGGCTGCCCAGCTGCTCCCCACAGAGTTTACAGGTTCCAGAGGCCCCAACAGGAAGA